>VUQR01018129.1:9664-22935 GCA_015108515.1 Hemichromis elongatus | reverse complement strand
GACAAATTTTAAAAAAAGCAAAAAAAAAACCCAAAACCCATAAATCATCGACTTGACAGTTTCACCCAAAGTAAATGGAATTGAAATGATAATAAAAACCAGTCGCTGTAATACGTTGCCAGTAAAATGAGACAAACCCGACTGCCAGACTAAAATGCCAACACTGATTATGCAAAATCATGAATAATGTTAACTCAGAATTATAAATTTCCACCTCCTCCATATCTATGAATGTTATGAAAATGCTAGGCTATGGTAGGTGTTAGCGGTAATGCCATCTACCTTTAACATTTCTATACATTTTAACCTGCTAGCTTAAAATGTCAGCTAACTGAACTTAGCTTTAGTAATTAGTATGAAGTGAGACGGCATGCTTTGTAAATATATGATTGAATTAAGCTTACTGAAGCTGAGAAATTACATTAATTCCACTTTTGATTATAAAATAAGTTGAATAAACTTTTTGATCAGTAGTTGCTTTTACATTTTTTTATTCAAAGAATTGGTGTATTTACCAGTATTTTGGCAAAGTATTAGAAAACTCATAAATGATTTCTTATTCATCATCTTTACTATAAATAAAAAAGTAAATATTAAGAACATATTATTTAACCTATAACAACTTGCAATGTAGAACAAAAAGACATCAGTCTGCTTAAAAGTCAATGTTTGAAACTTCTTGGAGGAACGTTGCCTCGTTTCACTGTGTACTGTACAACTGCACATGACTCGACAACGATGAGCTGGCTGGAAGGTTTCACATGTTCAGACATATTGAAGACAGAAGAACTGATGTGCTTATCTTGCAGCCAGTGACAGGATGTAAAATAAAGACCATCGAGCTACAAGCAAAGCAGCTCTGGGAAACGCAACACCTATATGTGAAAAATAGGGAAACTCAAGCCCTGAATATTTATGGTAGATGGTGTTATTGCACTGCCCACAATGTTTTGACTGACAGAAAATGTGAGGAAAATAAAGTGTGGAAGCCCAAGAATAACGAGTGTAGTATCGAGCCTCACAAAATGCAAAAAGCAGAGATGTTAAGAATCACCTCTTTAAGACGGACTTCAGACTTAGCATCCTGTTTTTTGTTTGATATGAAAGAAACACGGTAATGCGTTTGGAGAAACGCAGGGCGAACATCAGGTAGATCAAATGATGTGCGCCCTAATGAGATGCGTCCCAGCTGGCGGGGAAATGAGCTGCGGTGTTGAGTAGTAATGAATGAGAATGGCCAAAGGTTCGTGGAGGCGAAGCGAAGGTTGCCAACAAGATTCTGCCTTGGAAAGCTGCCGAGATGTGTGGAGGAAGGAGAAGCGCGAGGATTAAACAGCAGGCACATCAAAGCCTGCAGCAGCCTGAGAGACAGACAGGCTGAGAGGAAGGGCAAAAGCAAAATGTGATCTGGTTACCAAAACTGATTGTAATAACATGTTCTAATTATGTATTCTGATATAGCTGATAATAGGACTGGCAGCATCTTAATATCTACAATTTACAGCTGGAGAGGTAACGAGAAGCCAGAATGGATATTTGAATGTCACGGTGCAAGTTGCACCCAAACAGCAATAAAAGCTAAAAGAAAACATCTGACTGATGGCGCTGCCAAATATTACCAGATGTAAAAAGTGACTCTGACTGGTCGTTACAGTGTGTGTAAGCTGCACACGTGGATAACAGCTGCAGGGAAACATCTGTGAAACGGAAATGAACGAACCTTTAAAAATGGACCGCAGAAGCATTCCACAAGGAAGAGAGGGGACGGTCAAAGAGGGATCAAGGCAGTCGTTCACGTGAGACACACCCACTAATTATGACCAGGAAATCCAGAAAAAGCAATAGGCGGATTTTGACTCGTGGTTATTTAACCCAGATTTACAGAAAAATGTTGATCCATTCACACATATGATCATGTCCCAACAGAGGCTCTGTAAGCGTGAGATTTATTTAGTGTTTTTTTTACTGCTTACATTTCTTTCATATTGCAAACAGGTAAAAAAAAAAAGAAAAAAGAAAAAAAAGAAGTGTTTTTGTTTTATTTTAATAATTTTTTCATGCTTTTCATTTCATTTCATTTTTTAGTAGTATATTTAATATTCTAAATTTTGGTTTATTTTTTAAAATCAATTAAAATATATGCACGTGGAGACATATGCTTGTTCTAGTTGTAAAAACTAACTGCATGCATCTATGGATGCTATGAGTCTAGGAATTTCAAAGTCGTACGCGGCCTTGTGAAAGTTATGGCATTCACAAGATTTTCAGAAAGTTGACATTTGACCTCTAACCTCGAGGTCAAGGTGACTAAGGCCCTGTCCACACATAGCCGGGGATCTCCCAAAATGAAGATATTTTTTTAACGGTTCGGCCTGTCATCCACACGAAAACGCAGTTTTGCGGCACGAAAACGGATCTTTTTAAAAACTCCGGCCAAAGTGAAGATCTGCGTTTTCTCCGTTTTCAGTGTTTGCATGTGGACAGACGTAACCGGAGTTTTAGGGTCCGTGAATTTTCCAGTTACTCAGTAAATGCCTTTATTTTAAATTTTTTGGCAATATAGAAAGAGGTTACTACAAATTGCGACTGCTGTTTAGAAGTCGCATTTGGCTTTTAGAGGATGAAGCAGGAATTGTATCACAACAATATCGATAAAACTAATCAATAATAATTAAAAAAACAAAAAAAAACAATCCATGGTAATTTCCCTCCATCGACGGGCTGCTTTTAGTGCAGCGGATATTTTTAGATTTTTGTCTATTTTTAGGTACTTCAGACACGGCGCAGTTCCTTAAGTGAATCCATGGGATTTACTTAAATAAAGGGAACCACTGTTGTTTATTATTGTTTGCTTTTTGTCAGCTGGGAGCGTTAGCAGCTTGCACCGAGTACAGCGCCTGCCAGCTGGCTAACAGCCAGCTTGTCGTGACCTCCTGTGCACTGAGGTGGTGAAACGGGAATGTGAAGGCAGCTTGTAAGCTGCAGCGACATTCAGCAGGCGGCAGGACTAACAGGATGCGACTGTCAGTATGCAAGCTGTGACAGTGTGTGTCTTTATTAGATCTTGCAGATGTAAGGGCATAAGGAGACATAAACAAAAACACCCAGGTAGCATCGAGCCACATAAAGCAGACCAAGGAACTGGATTAGTTCCAGACTCCTGATAGTCATAGTGCAAGGCTGATTAATGAACTCACATACTCACAACGCTCATCATCACAAACATACACACAAAAAATGGCACGCATGCACCCGACTGTTCTTTGCGTTATCATTAAATCGTTGCAAGCTTTATAGAAAAAAAATGACTGCCTTTTCTCTCCCAAGAGAATTCTGTGTGTTTGGTTATGACACAGAATAAAAAGTCCAAGAAAATTTCATAATGCCTTAACAAAGAAAGAAGGACATCGACAGCTACTATAGCAACCCAATCACTCGTCATGTGCCCACATTAGTACATTAGTAATCATGTCATAAACTCATACAACTTCCTGCTCTTGCATGTATGCATTAAGAGCACACAGAGTCATGTAATGTCTTATTAACTGCTGAAAGTGCCTAATGGACTCTATAACTTTGCACTTATGGAGTAGAAGAAAGGAGTCAACAGAATCATGGGCGCTGTGTTGGGAGGCGAAACAACTCCCCATATATAATGTGCAGTGCAATAAAGTGCTCTAGAATAACAAATATTAACAAAGGCAAACGTCCCACTGCAAAACAGTCCAATCACCACAGTGCTGACCTGTTTCCTGAGTCACCGAGCAGACACCACAACAGGCAGCTGAGCAAACCAATCAACTGGCCTCGTTCTGATCATAAACACACCTGCAGTAAATTCACCAAAATGTAGTAACAGCTGTGCCAGATATTAGGGTATTTTGCAGGGTTCCATTTGCAGCGGTGTGGTTTTTTTCAGCTTTTTTGTGAATAACTTGAGCAAAATATATTCCGTTTAAATATTGTCAGACATAAACCGGTCTGTGGCGCAAAAAAAGGTTGGGGACCGCTGCTCTATGGTACAGGCAGTGAAAGCACTTTGAATCCAAACTGCTCTGCTGAGTTTAAACTACAGGGCAACCTGCAGAGCTGAAAAACGAATCTTTGCAGAAGTGGCAAAAATCCCATCTGAGGCTGGCTCCAAAAGACCTGAAGGTCAGTACCAAACATGTCCAGCTTTACAGCATCAAGAAGCTTTTTAAACTGATCCATCAAAGGAGTTGACTGTTTAAAATTTCAATTTGATCTCAGAGGAACTTTCTGGTAAAATAAAGTTTCTTTTTGAAGTGAGAATTTTCTTTGTTACAGGTCATCCTCAAAAATGTGTCCGCGTGTTTTGACATACAGATATTTCACATTTTCTAGAATGTGTGTTTTAGCATTTGGTCAATTTTCTGTTTATAATTTTTTATATTAAACATATTTGTTTCTGACATTTTATAAATGTTACAATTGATACATTTTTCCTTTAGATGTTCTTGATTTTCTACTGACTCAACTGTTTTTGATTTTATATTAAAAAACCCAGAAAACAAAACAATGTAAAACTTTGCAAAATCAGAATCTGTAGGACTCGGTAGTTGCATAAGAAATCCTACAATTATACAAGTGCAGCCCACAGTGAGTGGCAGTTGTATTAAATTACCAACACATGAAAAATGTGATTTAGCAGTGTTTAAAAAAATCGAATTACATATGAATAAACGTAAACAATGCTTTCTCAGGCTAACTATCGTTATCATATCTTCACTGAAGAACAAACATTATGCTAATTCTTCTACAAACACTAAAAAAATACCCTCCAAACATGTGACGCCTTTCTCTCGACACTACAGAGAGAGATGAGGAAAGGCTGTGAGTGATCACTAATTACTGCAGTGTATTCACTCATCACAGTGACAGATGTGTGATGTGTGAATGAGTGTGGGTGTAAGCAAATGCATTTAGCAAGTACTTCCATTTGTGTATTCTACCCCAGTGCAGCATTGTTGCTAATGTGTAGAAAACGTGTGTGAGTTGCATCACACGTGGGTTATGCATACAAAAGCTTGTTACACCTAGAAGAATAACAGAAGCATTTAAAAAAAATGTTCCCTATGCGATCGCTACGAAGCCACAATACTGAGATGTATAATTAATGTACACAGCTGACAGGTCATTTTAGATCTGATTCTCAGGCTTTCTTTCACACTCTCTTTCACAAATGTATAATAAGTTAATTTAGTTTAAATGGACTTAATGGGCAGATTCAATTACTGCCATGCCAAAGTCCCAGAGCAGCGTCAATGATGTCAGGATTAGCTTTCAGCTAAAGTAGGGCCAAGCAGTTATCAGAGCAGAGACACATCTCTGCTGCAAGAAATATTAGGTCCACAAGTGAATTTCAGTTCAGATGCAAAAGAAATGCTATGTGGGTGGGAAAATGATTCCAGGAAAAGAGGTGGAGAGATTCTAACTTGTGTCAAAGACTCAGAATAAGAAAAAAAGGACTGCTGAGGCACTGTTCAGGATAAAAATATGTATAAAGTTTTTTCTTGGAGCAGTTCAGCAATCAAACCAGACCCTGATGAAGACTTGGAATCGATACAATTATTTTGCTTGCCGAATTGCTCCAAGAATAAACATGTTACATGACTTTTATCCTCAGCAATCTTTTTTTAATATTGAGCTTGTGTTTACTGATGGTGGATAAGCCTTCAGAGCAATGCAGCACTACTTTTTTTCATTTTCTGATAGACTCCAAATAATACCTTATTAAAATGAAAGAGTAATTTGTAAAATAGTGACAACAAACTGGTCAACTGGTGTGTTCTCCACATTTTTATCCTGATGCATTTAGACAACTAAAAGAACTCTTACATGCTGCTGGTAATAACACCTAAAACCAAATGCTTTGCCTCCTGCAAGGCGACTTAATGTCCTCAAAGTGAAGTGAAAACCTTTTTAAGAAAGGTCAAATACATGGAATATTAGAGGGTCTCTTGAACAGTAAACCAATGGTCACGACTCTGAAGCTGAAAATCTGCTACTTCACACGGTTAAGCAGACCAACTAAAGAGATTCAACCCTAAACCTGTGCATCATAACAGGAAAACAAAGCCGAAAAAGAGAGAAAAAATAATGTCAAACCTTGGCGAACAGTGCCCCCTTGGCCGCCAGTGCATCTTCCCCTCTGCCATTGGGGTAGCACTCGTATCGCGCATCCAAGATTGGGTAGCGGCTTGCCAGCATGAGCCCACTGTTAAGGAATTTGAACCTGGAGCAGCAGCCTTTCCAGCCATACTGCCCAACATCACTCAAGATGTAGGGAAAATAGCGATGCAGCTGGCGCCGTAGTCTAGTCGTCGATCCATGGTCAAATACCTCCTGTAGAGCCAGGAAATCCAAGTTCGCAGGGAAAAAGGCAGAGATCTCATGGTCGAATGTTTCATCTCCGTGGCGGCGTTTTCGTCCTGGACGCTTGAATATTGACGTGCGTGGGACATGAGAGAGAGTATTGTTGGAGGATATCCCTATGCCGCCATCACTTCCATGGTAACGAGCAAGAGACTCCCGAGAAGCAGTTATACTGCCCGTGTCTGCCCCTCCGTGCTCTCCAGGCCGGTGGTTCCCTGTCTCCGCCTCCTCTTCCTGGGGGTCCGGCTCTGGAGCACTGATGCTAATTTGAACCCCTGAGGTGTGAAGCGGACAGTCTGTGGAGGGTTTTGGCTGGGTCCCATCCCCATGCATGGGACAGTCATGATGACCAGGAGCACTCTGAGCTACTGTGGGATGCATGGGGCAGTCTGGAGCCTCCCCTGAGGTGTGAATGGGACAGTCTGAGCTGCTTTTAGTCCCTCCTGGGTGGAGGGGGCAGTCTGCTGTAGTGTCTGCCCCATCAGGGTGCACAGGGCATTCAGTAGAGCCCTGGTCATTCACAGAGGGGTGAACGGGGCAGTCAGTGGCACCTGAGGGGTGAATCGGGCACTCGGTGGCAGGTTCAGTTTCGGTGTCGGCTGGACCATTGGTTGTGTGTGTTTGGTCTGGACGTTGGTCCAACGATGAGGTTCGACGGAAACCTGTGGCAAGGCTGCTGAAGGACGCCGCACTGATAAACATAACAGAAAAAATATGAAAATAGAGGCATTTACTGCAGTTAAGCACAGAAGGAAGTTAGGATTGATCTCTCCATACCTGATAGAAGTGTTGGTAGGTGAGTCAATGTAGATTTTAATCTGAGGTCGGCTGGCACCATTGCGAATCCTCTTCCCTACCTCCCGTGCTCTCCGATGGGTGTCTGACAGGTTGTTGAACCTTGCTAGGGAGTCGGGCAGAAGGCAAACATTGGCACTGCAGAAACAGAAGCTTCTGCCTTGTGGCCTCCATTCCCCAACTCCAGCACCTGCTTGACCCTGTTCAGCCTGGTGTTTGTCTGGCCTAGACAAGACAAAAAGAAAGAAAAAAAATCACCTTTAAATGCAAATATAACACCAGCAGAAAAATAGGGCATTAAAACTAAAAGATTTTTTAAAAGAAGAAAGGTAATTCTTCCCAGATTTCTTTTTTCAAAAGAAATACTTAGAGAATCAAGCTAGCTGTTTCCATTTGTTCTAAGCTTAGCTAGTTGCCTCCTGGTTCCAGCTTCATTTTGAGCATACACACAGTGACAGTAATATCATACTGGTCATCTAGTTCTGGGCAAAGAAATCTACATCCATCTTTCAGAACCAGAAATAGTGCATTTACCACCACCATTTACTTTTGTCTTTTCTTTAGTAACTGAAAAGCTGCTCTGTTGGGTTGTGATCAGTTGGCTGACTTGGCCATTCAAGAAAATCCAATTTCTTTGCCTTGAGAAACTCTTGGGTTTGTTTTGCATAATACTTTGATTCATTATCCATTCAGACTGTGAGGCACCATCTGATGAGTTTTGCAGCAGTTAACTTAACCTGGGCAGAGTCTAAAGCTCTCTACACTTCAGAATTCGCTAGAATAAACTGTAGTGATCTAGTTCAACTTGCAGGCAGAGGCAAAGCTATAAAATATCGTTACTGTCTAATAACCCATGGTTCCCACTATGTATGCCACTTAAACACTTCCTGCAAATGTGAAAGCCATTCACTATCTGAAGAAAAATGTTGAAGAAATTCTTCACTTATGTTTGAGCTGTAGTAGCTGACTGAATGATACGGTGAAATTTTATTCTGACACAACATCTTAAAGTGACCTGTTTAACCTAGACCAGGTAGTTTTGGTGTCTAAACCACAGCTGGTGTCACTAGTTTGTCATGAAGACCTGAATGCAGATGTTAAACATAAACTGACAACTACAAACACACATTTTAATAGGTTGATGCGATGTCCAGAAAACTGAAAGATCCACAGGAAAATAAATAATAGGAAAGAAGCACACAAGATAGATAAACAGAGACACAAAAGAGATACTCAGAGAAAGACTAAGTGGAAAGATTGGACTGTTTATCCACAAAAAGGGTAATTAGGAGGTTGGAAACCAGAGGGTAATGAGACACAGCTGAAGTTAGTCTAGACAATGGAACAAGAAGTGGCAAGAAGTAAAGCTAAATGTACCACGCAGAGTCAAATAACTGTCAACATAAACTAATGAAAGTGAAACAAGGTCACAAATGAACAAATCTTCCTGCAAAACAAAGATGCGACACAGATGGAACTAAAACTCCATAAAAACAAACAGTAACTTCAGCTAACAAGAACTGAAGGCTCACAATCAATAAAATCCTAAAAATCAATGCTAACTATGAGTAAAACTACAAACTAAGAAAACCTAAAAAAAAAAAAAAACACCAAACAGATGAGAAACAGATCAGATCATTCACATCTTCTTCTTAAAAGGGCCTTTGTTGTCATTTTTTCATCAGGTGGTTGCAGGGGTCTGATAAGTGAAATTATATTGATGTGCTTACAAAAAATTTTAGGTTAAAAAAATCTTTTCTATTAAGAATTTATTTCTCCCTCAATTCTTCAAAGGACTCACCAACATCAGAGTGTGAAAGTTATAGATCTGTAAGTCTTATTAGGCCCTTTGTTAGATCAAAACTTAAATATTAACATCTTGCCCTTCCTGGAGAGAAAAACTCATCGCAAAGGAAATTAATACAAAGAGTTTAGTTATTGTACATATTTCCTCACATTGTGCCAAACTGTTTATTTGTTAATTGGTAGAATAAACTTGGTCATATCTAACTCTGTTCAGGTAGAAAGTTGGATTTAAGTAGATTCTTTTTTGGTATTGTACCTTAAAACTTTTTACTGGTGAGATCATCTAGGATTATAAAAATACTACTACGCTATCAGTCCACAGTTTGAACACATCCAGCCATCCAAACTTGTATTGGTGCTGTATATTTTGATGTTTCGCTCTGATATGCAATGAAAGGTTGAATTGTAGAGACTGGAATATGATGATTGTTACGACATTGTTACACAGTGAATTCTGTACTATCACCAAGCAGCTAGGCTGTCCTTGAGACACTCAGTGGAGAAAATTAATAACAAGGTCCAACCAGGCCTTACAACTTTTAGCCCGTCTCATTATAATGGTGAGATTTTAACTTATAGAGGGTTTAAGAATAAAAGCAGGCATGCAAACATCATAGCAGACTGAGGAACACAACAGTTCATTCAAAGATGGGTGAAGTAGCTCGAACATCTGTATAAAACATCTGTTTTTCTTTTTTTCATCTTTTTTACTCTCGAATGATTGTAATGTGACATGTACGCATGCTATGTATTACATTTTCTATTTTCACTCTACCATTTCTACTCAACCCTCCTATTCATGCTTCTAGCTCTGAACTCTACTGCCATCGGTGCTGTTTAACTTAAAGATATTATAGATATACAATAAACGGTTACTAGGTGACACAATAGGTTGAAACAATACTTTAAATACTCTAAGCCCACATTTTACATTTGCCATCTCTAAACTGCTAAATTATAGGAAGACATTGCTGCTGTCCCACAACAAACAGAGCTAAATGCCGTATTTCACATTTTGTGGTTATGGCGGGTTGCCACTTGGGTGGGTGTTTGGATAACAAAACACCCACTGAGAGCTGATGGAGTCTTGCAGCTGGAAAGTAGACCCGCGAGCAAACTATTTACACCAGATAATGACTTCATTTTCTCCTTCTTGAAATATCCAACCCCTGTGAACAACTGGCTCTTTAGATAAAAAAATGAAGCATGACTCTACAACTGCTCAGCACATTTTTCACTTTATATTGATCCAGGGCCTCATTTTCATTCACAGTTTAGGTGAAAGCCAGTCTAAAATGTGTAAACCGGTATAAAGTGCGTTCCTCCAACATCTTTAAATGGAAATGACACTGAATTGACAAAGAAATGCCTACATGGTTGAGTCTAGGTCTGCCCACCTCACCTGTAGAAACCTTAAGCAGGAAGAGTGGCTCTTTCATCCTTAGATGTTATTCATATTGTGTTACCTTAAAACAGTTACTCTACATAATATGGTCTAAAGATGGTCTAAGAGAAAGACACTACATACACAGACAATCAGATATTATGTACAGTGCTGTTTCAGATTAAACAAATAAAAGATAAAATACAAGTAAAAAACAAAAGCAGTTTTTAAATTTGATTTGTTAATGGAAAAAACTACCCAACCTACCGAGACCTATGTGAAAAAGTAATTCAACCTAAATCTAATACTTGGTAATGCTATCCTTGACAGCGAAAACTACTATTAAGCATTTGTGATGATTTCAAATAAGTCTTTCGTATCGCTGTGGACCTGTTTAGCTCAGTTTGGCTAGGCCACCATTAAACCTTCACTCTTGCAGTAATTTTGGTAGCCTAGCCACTCCTGGGAAAGTTCACTACTGTTCCAATTACTTTTTTTGCATAGGTAAGTTTGGATAGCATTTTTTCCTTTAATAAATGAAATAATCTAAAAACCACATGTACTTATTTGGGTAACTTCGTCTGTTTTTAAAATGTGATTAATGATCTGAAAGATTCAAGTTTGAATTTTGGAAGTTCACAGAAACAGCAGTAGTAATAAAAGAAATATAACCAGGTTAGCACTAACCTGCAGTAGGTGTAAAGGTAGGGCTGGCGGACCGCCTGCAGGGGAGCCCAGATGATGAAGCCCAGCAGAGCAAACGGCAAGGAGGCCAGGAGGAGAAGCAGGTAAAGGGGTGCGGAAATCAGTACACATAACGTGAGGAAGGAGCAGGGGTCCTGGGAGCGCTGTCGCTTCTCCAGTGAGGTGGCCACACAGGACGCCAGGAGCCGGTCCAGGAACCAATAGCAGGGAAACACCAGGCTCCACGACAAGCCATCCAAGAAGTGCAGACAGGCACTGGAATACGGGGTGGTGTGGAGGACCATCTCTTTCCTTCTTTCTCTCTCTTTCTGTCTGTCACTTTCTCCTCACTTTGCACGTCCACACCCACTTACACTATAATCAATCACAAAATCTCTTCCACTGCCACTGATTACATAAGCAGAAATAAATGAAAAAAGACCAGACTCAAATATGGACCCTCCCCCATTCCTTGGAGAAAGGAACACTACATGGTTTGGATGATTTCTATCTTCGCAGGAAAGCTTATCTCAGTCTCACTGTCCCTCCCTCAGTAATTACACCCTCCACAGGAGGGGTCAAGGAGCGCAGTCTCGAGGTAGGCAGTTGCCATGATGAAAGCTATTCCCTTGATGACGGATCTATGATTGCGAGGACTCAAACCACCTCTGGAGGGGGTATCCACTCAACATCAGAATTTCCTCCAAACCTGAAGAAAGAAACACATTGATAGAGAAAAGGCGAGAGAAAAGGAAAAAGAAGCAGGGAATCAGTAATTGACTTTATTCTGCTGGGAGTGAAACTCATACATGTCAGAATGACTGTAATTGCATAATAACCACACGTCCCTATGGAGGCTTGTAAGCCCACAGGCAAAATTATTTACTGTAGTTTGTCTCTTCTAACAAGAAGATAGAATAGTGCATGACAGCGAATACTACATACTAGGGCTGGGCAATATGGCCTAAAATCCATATTGCTGTATATTTGAAGCATGTGCTGTAATGATGTATATCGCAATATATTCTTTTCTTCTGTATACTGTATTTTCCGCACTATAAGGGGCACTCAAAATCCTTTAATTTTTATCAAAAAACGACAGTATGTATGAATTCTGGTTGTGCTTACTGACCTAAAACTAATTTTTGTGGTACACGGTTCTTAAAATTTTTGTCAAAAATGTATTAGTACGACTTTCGTAAGCTACAAAGCCACACCGCTTGATGGATTGTTGAAGCATTACGGCTACCATAGTCAGGAGCCTCGCGGAGTAATCTGGGTCCAAAACTCCGTCCACTTCAGGTTCCAAAGTCAAACGAACATTGCGGCATCACTGAGAGTTAAAAACTGTCTAAATTCTTTCATCTTTAATAAAATTATCCTTGTTGCTGCTTTACCAGATGTAACAATAAAGTTTAACATCCAGGCATTTATGAAAGCAGAATCTTTTAAGGTACAAGTTAGCTCGCTAGTTTCCACCTAAACATTATACCATGTTCTAACTGAGCGATATCTGAAAACATTAAAACTTACAGCTCTGCTATCACTTCCAAATGAAGACAGAAAACTAAACAGCAGTGGCGTTTGTAGAGTTACTGAAGTTGGGCTAGTTGGTATATAACAATGTGCTACATGATCACTAGCGACACAGCTATGTTAGCATAACATAAACACAGAGAAGCTGGAGGATGAACGCTAATTTTTTTCCACTTGATAAAAGTTAAAGTTAGGGTTCCTGATGGATAGGGACAAATGCAATTGCATGGCAGGATGCTGTAAACGGACCAAACTTCAGTCAGGAGAACAACTGAGATAATCCATCCACAATACGAGGTTAGTCATTAATATACTGCAACAACATGGGAATAGAGCAGATGTGAGAGAATTCAACATTAACACTTTAGGCCTACCATAGAACCAAGTCCGCCAGAGCTTATGTTTATATTTTTACATGCTGTAGTGCCATTTTTGGGAGCATTTCAAGTTGCATACATCAATACAAACATTAGAGCCCAAATTTTATTAATATGTATGCATTCAGTCCATAGTAACTACCTAAATAGCAAAAAAGTGCAATAAACTACAAAGAAATTGAAAATCATTTTTGTTTTGTTTTTTACATATATTTTTAGTTAGAGAAATTTAAGAGGTTTATCCCTCAAAGCTGTAAATACAAAAAAAGTTGCACAAATTAGTTTCCAACCAC
>VUQR01018128.1:3924-16898 GCA_015108515.1 Hemichromis elongatus | reverse complement strand
TTAAGTACAAAGTACACAAAGAGAGTCCTCCTGAGTATTTACTTCTGGGACATCAGGAGTTTAGGACACTACTGAGATCTAAATATGAGAATAGATACAACTTATTGCAGGTTTGGAGACAAACTGCTGTTTTTAATGTATTTACTTATTATTATCTATTTGTGAATTTAGACAGGCTCGTATATGAACCAGTGTTAATTTATAATTAATTAAAATGTTTTGCAGTATTTCCTGTAGTTGACTGAAGCATAGGAACCACTAACTAGCTTTACATGATATTGTAAGAAAGAATCATTTTATCGACTTTGTCAAATATCTTAAAACTGTGATTTTTTGTGCAGGTGCAGCCTTATTCATCAGAAGTTCCACTTGTTCACCACCAGGCAACAGCAGAGAGCACACAGAGCAACACGGAGCATTATTCCTCAGCAGTTAAATCAAAAATGCCAACTAAAAATCATCCTGTAAACCTGTTTCACTACTGCCCAGAATCCAATGCCAACTTAAAGTCACTTTCCTTGACTACAGAATCAATAGATGAGTTTAAACTTGGAAACTGGTGCTCTGAAGGGATCTTAAACATAGAGGGTATCCCTAGTGAGGAATCTGATGCTCTGAGGGAAGCTTACAGGAGCTTGGGGTTAGATAGAGATCTTAAAGCTCTTCAAGAGCAATGTGGCAACCTGAAGGTTGCTCTGCAGCACACACAGAGTCAGCTAAAGGAGATGGCTGAGGAGAATGCTCGACTGAAGTTACAACTCAGGAAGCAAGCAGAGGAACAAGAGACAGAGACTGAGCAGAGGTCTTTAGCAGAAAAGGTGTGTTACATGTGTTTTAGTATTCTTAACATGTTTATTTTCCACTGAAGACATCCAGTATATCACTGATTAAACTTTGCATCTCTGTACAGATTTACACACCCTCTACTTATGGTGGGAATGATCAACTCAGGTCATCTCCTACCCAAGATGGCACCATTTTTTCTCTTGCTCAGGATGATCTTATCCAAAGCCTAAATCAGGAAAACAGGGCATTGGCAGAGAGGATCCAGGAGCTTTTGGCTCACATTGAGCACAAAGAGGATGACATCACAAAGCAGCAAACCCAACTGATGGAGCACATCTCCCAGCTAGAAGAAGATCAGGTCAGGCTGGAGCAGGAGAACCAGGAACAGGGGTGCTTGATCTCAGAACTCACCAAGAAGACTGAGGATGATCTGAACACCATCATGGATCTGCAGCAAAAGTTAGTCCAGGAAGAAGAAGCAGCACATTTGATGTTCAATCAAGAAACTGACTCTATGAAAGCAGGTTCAGTATCTGGTAGTCAGCATAATAATCACTGGGACTTGCTAAAGAACAACTCACAAAACCATTTTCATCTTGGTTCACTAACAGATGAAGCATCCCAGCTGAACAATTCAGTCCAGAACCTCAAAACAGAACAAGACGAATTGACAAAATCCATAAATTTGCTCAGAGAACAGCAAAGAGAAGTAGCTCTGTCAGTCCAAGTACAGACAGAAGAGAAACAGCAATTAACTCGGACAGTATGGGGATTGAAAGAGGAAAAAGACCACATCTCTAAAGCTCTGGCTGACCTTAAACAAGAGAAGGAGCAGCTGAGCAGGACAGTCTGTGGGCTGAGAGATGAGAGAGAACACTTTATAAGGTCCATGAATGGCCTAAAAGAGGAGAAAGAGCAGCTAACCAAGTCTTTATCTGCACTTGAAAGAGATAAAGGGGCAATAATGGAATCTCTCTCAAGTGGAAAAGAAGAGCGAGATAAAATAATGAAGTCACACCAGAGTTTACAGACAGAAAGCGACCAGTTAAGCCAGAGAGTTCTGTATCTGAAACAAGAGAGAGACAAACTAACCGATTCTCTGAAGTGTCTGAAGGAAAAGAGAGACCAGCAACAAATATCTCACAGTTTAAAGGAAGAACACGACAGGTTGATGAAGTCAGTAAGCAGCTTGGAGGAAGAAAAAAGAAGAACTGAACATTCAGTCAGTTGTTTGAAACAAGCAGAAGAGCAGATAATGCAGGTAATTCAAAACCTTAGAGAAGAAAGAGACAGCCTACAAGCTCTCAGCATCCAAAAACAAACAGAGGAGAGGAATCAGACGCAGCAGATGCTGAATCCATGCAGCTCTGGTTTGACGAAGAAGAGTGAGATTCCTGCTGAGACTGCAGATTATGCTACACAAAGATGCCAGACTAATAACCATGGCGGAAACTTAATACAGGTATCAAGAATGGAGTGCATTTGTGCATGATGCTTTTCAACTTGATTTTTGAGGCACTGAATCGTTTTGATTTATAGCAGGAAGAAAATGATCTGATGAGAGAGATTGAAGCTTTGGGAGCAGAGCTAAAGAGGTCACGAGAGGAAATGGACAAGAGCTGCGCAGAGGTGTGTTTAAGCGAGTTGGTTATTAGTTTAATAAAATGATATTGTACAGATGTTTTCATCCTTGTCATCAAATTATTTTTCTTAGAGAACTAAATATATGTTTTAAAACTACACTATCCTCATTTTGTATACATGTACAGATCAAGAGGCTTCAGGATGAACTGCGTCATTCAGAAACGAAGAGGGAGGAGGTGGAGAGAAAGGCGAGCCAAGCAGCTGAAAATGTGATGAAGCTTACAGATGTCAAGAATCAGATGGAAGAAATCAGGAAGGAAAATTACAACCTCACAACCCAGGTATTCAACTAGAGTTACAGTTACAGTCACAATATATGATACCAGCCCCTAAATCTGCAACATGTTCTAGATGTTAAAAAAGTGCAAAACATATATAATTAGTTTAAGAAGATTTTTTAGATACTGGTGAAATTCATATTTCAAATCCAGGGATTGATGTTGACTCTCTGTAACATTTCAAGATTGGTTGACTGGCTTGTTTAAAACTCACTGATCACAGAGCTTTAGTTTTACGTACTGAAATAAAAGAAACAAAATGCAAGTAACAGTGAAGTTTTACCAGTTCCTGCAGCCTCAAAGCATCCCCACAACAGGAGAGACGACTGTGTTTCATACTTAGTTCATACTTCTTAAAACAGGCCCACTGGACTTAACTTTTAAGAAATAGAGTTTAATCACGCCATAAAGAAAAACCCTGGAGCTTTAAAGTCCTATTCACATTTTGTCTTGCATATTCGAGTCGACTTTTATGTTCTTTTTGGTTTAGATTGGAGTGTGCTGAAGTTTCCAAAGTTTACACCTTTGCCTTTCAAGTCTACTCATTTATAGACTTTGATGATACTTTTATTCCCGCCTCTTTCTAGCCCTTCTTCTAAATCCTTCACAGAAATAGTCGTTTTTCTCTCCTGCTGTTTTCAAACATCCCCTTCAAAGAAAAGCTCTTCTTTCTTTTGCACCTTTTCCAGCTGTGTCTCTTTGCCTCGAACTCTGTCCCTCCTCTTTATTACTCATCTTATGTACACACACGCATCAATTATATTTGCTTCATACTTGAATCAAATATAGTCGTATTAGAGTTCCCAGAAGCTTAATTGGGCTTCACCGCCACTTGTTGAAATGATTAAAAAGCAGATTTCAGGTACTGCTATTGTTGAATAATTTAGAAGTGGCTGTACTACATGAAAATCCATCAAGAAGTTCAATCATTCAGGGTGTTTTTTTGTGTCCGAGGCCTTTCATCTAATTTTGTACACATTGTTTAAGCATTAGAGCTAAAGAGCAGCTGTCTCTGCTGCAGGTGAAGGAGCTGCAGAACAAACTGACAGGCCTGTATAGGGAGAAGACTGATGCGCTGTCACTCAAGGCTCAAACAGAGGAGCGATATAACATCCTCACAGCTCAGCTCAAAGCCAAGGTAAGAATGCCAAAAGGCATTTGTTATTTGGATTGTTAAACATCATAAAATACTTATAAGTGGCTATATGTATTGAACAAATTAGCTTTAAACTTAAATCATTATCCCGATGCAGATATGTTGTACCAGACTGGAATACACCAACACTTTCTAATTGTTGGCTGGAGACAGTTTTACTCATAAGTCGTCTGTGTGTGTATGTTGATGTGATGCGTGTGTGTAAAACCCCACAGACTGTTGCCCTAGAGGAGCTGAACTCGGAGTATATAGCTCTGAGAGGACAGGGCAGCAGGGATGAAATCAGTACTGTTCTTGTCTCACTCAGGGCACGTTACAATGACATCAGAGCTAAGGTGGGTCAGCTGCTGCTTTCCAGTAAGTTTTAAGTAATAAACTGTTCTCTCTTTATACTTAATGTACAATTTTTATGTTTATAATTTTACTGGTTTGTAGTATGATGCACTGCTGAAAAGGAAAAGCCAGACAGACCTGGATATACCACCTTTAAAGGTGAGGAAATAAAGACTGTATTTATGTTCAGGTTCTGCCCTACAGATTTAGTGGTTCGTTATGATTGTCTAGTTTTTTGTCCAATAACAGGCCAAGCTGTCTTGCCTAGTGAGGAAGTGTCAGGAGAGGAACAGCTTATTGGATCAGATGATGAAGATCTTGCAGAGACAAGGCTGTATGAACCCCTACCTCACACAGCAGGTCGAGCATCTGCTCAGCGATGCCGCTCTGCAGGAGTACACTGCAGCATTCACTTTGGAAAATAACACAAAGACCTGGGATTACGCTAGCAGGTTTACTCCTGAATTTAGTTCAAAATGTAAAAGCTGCGCAAGTGAATTCATACCTGATCGGACCCGCCCAGTTGCATCCACCTCTGTAAAAAAGCACCAACAAACTGGAGTCACACCTGAAGCTGGAGTAGAGGGCAGAGGGAAAGAAATTTCCACAGTTTCCACTGAATGTTCAGCAAATCATCAAGACTGCAGTAGTGAATTCACACCTGTACCCACAGCATCACTAAAGAAAGACGCCGACTCTTCGGTTCCATCCTCACCAGTGCACGAGCAAGCCACAGTCCAGGCATCTGCATCACCTGTTCTTCCACCAAACGAGCGAGAAATCACCGATGCAGCGCAGGTGACGCAATGCAAATAAATATAAATTTAAACATGTACGCAGATTTTTTCAAAAACTTAATTTAAAACCTTAATTTGTAATATTTTTTTAACTATTCTCATAAAAAAAATAACATAACCTGAATTTCAGATTTCTATGTTATGTTTTTTTATTGTATTTTATTCTGCCAGGCCTGCATTTATTGTCACTGTGTTTCACTCCTTTACAGGAAAGTATGTTTGTCTTTTGTTTCACAATGAAAGATAATTTTCATAGACCAAAAACTCATTAATAAAGTAGCAAATGAGCTGTTGTTGAGGAATCCTAACCCTGACCTCAGTGTGCCAGTGCTTAGAAGACTGTACTTTACATTAGAAATTTTAGACTCGATGAAAGTCTAAGACAGTCTATTCTCCATCCCACTACAGCTGTCTCCTTCTGCCGGTGGACCGCCCCAAGCAGCCAGTCAACCAGAGAAATTTGGGTTTTATCATCCACACATTAATAAAGAGAAGTCCTCCCTCTGTGCCACCAGTGTGACTGGACACTTGTTGAGTCCTACCATTTCCTCCTCTATCTCCTTTGCCAGTCCAAGAAGGAGGCTGAGTAGTCCCGAGAAGATCCTTAACTTCCATGAACAGCTACAGAAGACCCTGAGGAGCAGCTTTGAGGTACACTTAGGAGTTTTCTAACATAGAGCAACAAAGATATAGAGTAGTGCTGAATTATACAGAAAGGTTAATATAGATTTTTGCTTTTTTCTATGAAGTAAAAGCCACTTTGTCCTTTGAAGTTTCACTGACTTTGAAGATATTTCCATGTAAAGTAAAAAATCCTATCAGATCTTATATGTCTAATGAATCTATTTGTCTGGATCCCAAGGCTCCAGAGAGCAGGGGAAGAGGACAGGAGCCCAGGAGGAGTCCATCACTGCCAGCTCCTGCAGACCTGAACAAAGCCTCTCAGACTAAAAAGCTGAGCTTGAATTTGAATAGTACACAGATCAACTCTCTCACAGTCACCGCTGCTTCGAGCCAAGCTGCACACACTCCAGTAGTAACAACTAAACCAGTTGCCACTAACAAGTCACCAACACTTTTTGAAGCAGTTGCATCTAGATCAGTTAATGCCACCTTCAGTCCCGGCGTCCTTACTAACAATCACCTTAAAGCAGACACATCTAAAACAGCGTCTGCTCTTTCTAGCTCTTCTAACTTTACTTTTTCCACCCTGGCTGCAAACAACGTCAAATCTATTTTAAGTAGTGGCACTAATGAAACATTATCCCCCAAATATACAAAGAAAATCACTGCAATCCCCGATGTATCCTATGGTGCACATAAAGCTTTTATACAGAGAGCCGCTACCTTCTACTCTGATGTTACTAATCCGAAAGCCACTCCCTCAGATGCAACTGCCCCTCAAATATCAACTGCCCTTGAAGTTACAACTTTTAACTTGACTTCTAAAATGGATGGTGCTATCCCTGAAGTGTCTCAGTCCAGTCAGCTCTCTTTCTGCTCTTCTGAGAAATCGAACAAGTTTGTCACAACCTTCACCGCTCGTCTAGGAAAAAGACCCAAGCCAGGTACTTGTTTTAGTAAACTAATAGTAAATTCTGGATAAACTAAGTCCTGCTATCTTTGTTTGTTTTGGTGTGGTTATAATAACTAGTGAATAATAAAAGGAGCAGAGTGCATAACTGTGCTTGACTTTTCTGTGTCCAATCCCCTCCAGAAGCTCCAGCCGAGGTTCGTTCTGTTGAGGTCATCAAAACAGTGGGTCAGAGCAACCTCATGATTGGCTGGGAGAGACCACCCCTCGATGAGCTGGGATGCAGTAATGGCACATTTGTGTACGGCTACAGGGTAAGTAAACAACACATAGGATTAGCTTTGGATGTATGTGTTTGTCTTGTACTCATTATGTCTTGTTATTTCTCAGGTGTATGTTGATGGGGACTTTCACAAATCTGTCATGAGCTCAGCATGCACCAAGGTAGCCACAGCTGTACAGTATCCATACTGTTATGATAAATAAGTCAATCAAAGTATTAATTAAAGCAGGGGATGCAAAGTAAGTCTTGTTTCTGTCTGTGCAGTGTATTCTTGAGAATATCGACCTGAGTGTCCCAGTCCACATCAGTGTGCAGACACTGGGATCTAATGGACTTAGTTCAGATAGTGTACACACCATGTATCGGACCTCAGTTAGAACTGAGCCACAGTGAAGCCACAGAGACGCTCGGATCAGCAGGTTGGTCCAAAGATTATTATATCAGTTTTCACCAGGTTTACATATTAATATGTTTAGTGTTTTTTTACATTTAGTTTTTTTAATCTCTGTAGAAATACTGCAGATTCTCAATGAAAACCTTCACGAGGGCCAAACTCTGAATCGTGAGTTTGTGCAATTAGTGTTCAGGATTGTTTTATACACTATAGCTAGATTTGTAACATAATTATGTACACTGCTTAAAAAAAATTAAAGCAAATCATAAAAAAAACCCCACAGATCTAAATGATCGGGACCACGTCCAGTGTTCTACTGGATTTTGGTCAGACGAGCGCAAAGTCAGTGGTATCAGTTCCTTAGTCATCAAGTATACTTCCACCACATGAGGCATGATTGTTCACCAGGGGAACCCAGGGCCCACTGCACAAGCATAGGATAAGACAATAGGTCCAAAGATTTCATCCTGATATGTAATGGCAGTCATAATGCTGTTGCTTAGCCTTCAGATGTCTGTGCATCCTTCCATGGATCTGGCTCCCCAGACCATCACTGACCCCAGCTTAATGCAAACCTACTTCAAAAACGGTCAGAAAAAATGAGGAGGATAAACGTCAGTGACCTCCACCTGTAAAACCATTCCTGTTTTGGATGCTGTCTCATTGTTGTGCCTCTAGTGCACCAGCTGAAACTGATTAACAACCCCCTGTGCTACTTAACTGACCAGAGGTTTAATTTGAATGATGATACTTTAATAAAAAGGTGTTCCTTTAATTGTTTTGAGCAGTATATATAATTTTTGCCATGCATTTATTCATTTCATTGTGTTAGTGTTCAGATTTAAAGAACAAAAAAATGGAATTAAATAAGGTATTTTTCTCCTGTTTCCTGCATGTTACTGCAGTATACCACTAAAAAGTTTCAGACTGTACTGTGACAATCTAATTTCTTTCTGTCCTGCGTGTCCTGTGTGTGTGTGTGTGTGTGTGTGTGTCCGCCCTTCAGTGTAGGAACATCTATATCTGCAGGCCTCTGAGGGAGCGCCCTCACCTCCGCCTCGACTGAGACACAGTCACACTGCTGGATAACCGCTCCACGTCAGGCTCAGGTCAACCAATCATAAAAAAACTCCTCTCACACGGTTATTGTCAGCCTATGATCATGCGGTGACCTGTGGTCGGCCACTAAACCTCGAAATGATGAACTAAAGATGTCATACAAAATACTGTGTAAGATCCTTGCCTTGGCTCTCAGAGTTAATCTGCATGTAAAAGCAGGTCGATCCTCGTTGGAGGACCTTTCTGTTTTACCGACTCATCTGCTGGACTTCTTAAATGAGCGAGACGTTGTGCATGCCGGGCCACATGATTGCCAGATGTCTCATGAAAAACTGCTAAGTGCAAATGTTTATGAAGCCAAGCTGAATCACACTGTCTAACGCTGCCTGTGACACCCACATTTACTAACACTGGTCAAGCAAGACATAAAAATGAAAGAGGGGATGTCTGCTTCTGCTGCACTTTTACACTGTGTTAAACACAGGGAGATAATGTGTCACACTGCTTGTCATATTACTGTCTCTGTGGACTGTGGACTGAGCAGCTGCCTAAAGGGACATGAAGTATTTGAAAAGCCTTTTCGACAGTAAAACACACTGTAAAATGTGCTGACACAACCTTGTACACAAAGTTCACAGTACTTGATTTTTACACACGAAGCCAAATATGTGAAAAGATGTTTCACTCCAAAGACGTCTCTGTTTCCTTCTCCTCATAGGTCGACAAGACTTCTTTAATCACAGACGGCAGATGTTGTTTAAGTTTGAAAATTTGCACACAATCAGTATTGAAATCTAGAAGAAGAAATTTTAAAGAAGAGATTATCACTGATATTTTTTTGTAGAGATTATTAAAAAAAATATGCCAATATACCACACACTGTATGTCTTTTTATATGAGTGACACTTTCATACCTAATAGATGTCATGTTTGCACGCTTGCATTATTTTTTTTTAATTATAACACACATGCTATGTTCTTTTTACTATCAACTGTATGTACGGGTGCAGAGTGATTACGGTGCAGCAAAAGTATTTTTCTATCAGTAATTGATGACATTGTTTTCCCATCGATTCCTTACAGCTGTGCAGAGAATAAATGTTTATATACAGTCTATCTTTGCTCTCTGTCTGTCTGTGCATGTGCAGTGTTGGTTTTAGACTTCAAAATGTATGACACATCTCTGAATTAAGTGAGTTCCAGTTTCTCTGGTAAATTGAAGTCTTTAATGTGCCCTCAGTTGCTGGGAGTTAAATTAAATAAGCCATTAAAAACCTACTGGATTATTACAAGAGATATTTTGGAGCTATGTGATTATTCCAGAACAGCAGGCTTCTCTGATCGGGTTTGTAGTAATCTTTCCCTGCAGTGAACACTAGATGGCAGGCACTGAAACCATCATTATGTTGCTCTTACTCTGTGCGTGTGTGTAAATCTGACAGCAGCTTTCACCAGAGATTTAATGGAGTAGATGATGCTGATGTGCACACAGAGAAAGGCTGAAGTTGCCTGACACATCTCACCACTTTCCTTATTCACTACAATCCAGGCACAACACCAAAAAGTAAAAAGAAGCATTTAGGGGCAGCAAGAGTGCCAAATGTTCACCTGCTGTAGTCGGCAGATTTGGAAGCTCCTCTGAGAATATCATCGCTCATGCTCAGCAGAAATAGTTCTGGGTGAAGGGAGGTGGGGGGGACTGTGTCTTTGTTTGCACTGAGTGAATGGAGCAGTGACTTAAAAAAAAAACATTTCTACCTAGGGTAAGTTTAACACTTGTGTTTTTATGTTTATTTTATATTTTAGTTAATACTTTTTAATTGATTTCACATGGTCATTTTTAATTTCCCTGTTGTCAGGGATTTTGGAAATGGCTCTATCCTTACTTTCAGGTTAATCTCATCATTTGAGGCCTAGTAGATTCTTTTGGACAGACCACGATCGCCTGACTTTCTTTGTTGACTAAGCCAACTGCATTTTGCATTACATAAGCAGATGTTGTTACATGGGCTCCTTTCAAACCCCCATCCAGTGTAATACTAGGAGCAAAAGAGCATATTTAACATAACTACAATCTAACATTATATTACAGCAAGCATGGACAACACACTCTGCTCTGTACCAGTCTAAATTAGTGCAACAATGAATACTTTACCATAATACTGCAAGCTATTCCTGCACTAATAAAGCCTTTGAATAACTCGATATCATTCACTTTGTTGAAGAAAGCATTTCTGGCCTTTGTTGAAGGTTCTTCTCAGTGGACTCAGCTTCCTCCCAAAGACACGCTTTTTAGATTAGCTGGTGCTTCTGAATTGGCTGTAGGTGTGAATGGTTGCCTGTTTCTCTGCGTTATCCCTGTGATTGAATGTCCAGAGAGTCCTTCCGCCCACCCTGAATTAAATACGCAGTTAGGAAGACAAATGGAAAGCACATTTTAGGAATTTCTTGAAATTTGATAACCTTGTTGAGGCAGTTTTCACTTTTCTCTAAGAAGTATGAAAGTTAGTTACAGGCATAAATGCAGGACTGTGTAGATATTGATATGTTTTATGGGGTTTACAGAGATGGAGTGGTGGAGAGAGATGGATGAAGAAAGATGAGCTACAGATTAAAAAGTGTGAATTTATGACTTGTCTCAGGGTTGTCAGTAATGAGACAGCTGGGCTCAAGCTTTCTGAAAGACTATTCTGTAGTGATGCTTAAAGACACATCTGGAGCTTTCTCTCTCTCTCTCTCTCTCTCTCTCTCTCTGTATTTGTGTGTGTGAGAGAGAGAATGAGAGAGCTCTGCAGGGGATATTTCCTTTTTGCAGGACTGTGTGTGTACATAAGTGTGTCCTAAGCTGTGAATGTGTACGTGCAGTGATGCTGACAGTTGTCATCAGCAGAATGTCTTGAGGGGGGTTTCCTGGAAAAGGAGCCAAAGAAAAGAAAGAGGAGAGGAGGGATGGTGTGTTGAGGTTGTAATTTCACCCAGAGGGGATGTTGTCACTCCATAACTGCCACTGACACCCTGAGTGTCCGGGGCCAGTGTGGGGTGGTGGTTTGGAGTCGTCTTCCAGACCTCCAGGGCAGCATTTGCTGCTCACACACAAAGACGAGCTCTAAAAGCAGGGTTTCTTCTGCTGCTGTGTCAGGGCAGATGGGTCTTGATGCTTAAGGTTATTTGGTCGACTTGCCGTGCAGCAGCAAACGTGGATGTGATATCAACCATGTTAAATGCCAATGCAGGCATGTGGGTTGGCAAAGCTGGAACTTGCATGGAAATGGTCATATTATGCAAACACACATATTCTAAAACTGTCATCATATAAAACTGCAGAATGCTAAGAGGTAATTCTTTGCGAACACACGTATGTGGCGTTTTGCATCCCATTTCTCTTCAGTCATGGGTTGAAAAGCCTGTTTTATTTTCCGTTGTGTCTGTTGTTGTGGCCCTATCAGTCCATCTCACAGCCCGGTATATTTAGAGGCAAAGCACTATCAGAGCTTACAGCTGGCCGCCTCTGATTCAATTCTGACAGATCTACAGTGTTCAAAGCAATCTCCTCTCTTTTTGTCTCGCTCATTTTTCTGCCCATCTCCACCTCCTCTTGTCTCATCTCCCTCATAGTCCCATCTTTTTTCCTCTTTTCTTTTCACTTCACTGCTTCCATCTCTCATATTTCTTCTCTTTCTTTTAACTCTTTCCAGTGCATCATTTGCATACCTGTGGCCACTCTCAGATCTGTTACTGACTTTCTTCATGCATCTCTATTTCTTCCCAGCTGCTTGCAAAGCATTTTCATTTTCTAGTCACATCTTTACCATTTTCTCAAATAAGCAGTATATTACTACCCTGGTGTCTTTTCTTCAGCATTTTCGTCCCTTTCTGAGATAATTTTGAGGTGCTTTATTGCCACTGTGGATCATGAAACTTCTCTCCTCCACTCTACTTCCCTTTCAATTTTCTCCTCTTCTTTATCATCCACAGTGCCTATCAGGTACGTTTTCTCTCCTAGGCAAAGAAATGAGAGCTCCATCACTTTGAGTGAATCCATGTTGAAACAAACATCAAACAAGGCAACTTCTAATTTGGGAAGAGACAAGCAATTAGCTGCTATTACATCCTTGAATCTGTGCGCAAAGGCAAGCCTAATCTCATTAATCATGAACAATGGGGGCGGTAATAGAGAAGCGTGTTTATGCAA
Source organism: Hemichromis elongatus (assembly GCA_015108515.1). Lineage (NCBI taxonomy): Eukaryota > Metazoa > Chordata > Actinopteri > Cichliformes > Cichlidae > Hemichromis > Hemichromis elongatus. The sequence goes on along the minus strand of VUQR01018128.1, from coordinate 4,442 downwards.
ATTCTCCAACACAGTAATCTCCTTCATGCTTAATAGCCGAAACAGTGGTGGTGCCTGAGAAAACAATCTCCCCCACCTCCTCCTCCTCCCCCTTCTTCTCTGCTTAGCCTTTTTACCTACTTTTATTCCTTCAGTCCCTCCTCTTTCTTCCTTCTTTCCTTTCTCTCTGCTCTCATGTCAGTTTTTCCATTCCACCCTCCACTGCTTTCAGAAAGTGTGAACCAGAACATTTTGAACCTGAAGATAAGTATCGATCCCACTCCTCTCAGACCCTTTCAGTTTGATAGCAAATAACCCTGAGATTGTATGGGACATTGAGTTTTACATCCCACCTCCCGCTAACACCTCCCCTCTTCCATCTCTTGGCAAAGTCCCCAGCTCATTCCACGTCGCCTTCATCAATTCTCCCTATTTCTTCTGTTTTTATTCCTTTCATTAGCATTTTTATTGTTTCATTGCTTGCCTTCTCCCCCATAGGTGTCTGTTTGTATCCATTTCTTCATTTCTCCTCCCTTCAC
>VUQR01018125.1:0-18533 GCA_015108515.1 Hemichromis elongatus | reverse complement strand
AGAAGCTCCTCTTGAGTCTCTCTGTCCTTGCTCGGATGGTGCGGAACCTTCTGCCGGATTGCAGAAGTGTGAACTGCTTGTTTCCAGGATGAGACGGGTCCTTCAGTATCTGTGCTGCTCTAGTCCAGCATCTCCTGGTGTAAGTGTCCTGAAGGGGGGGGGAGAGCAATCCTGCAGCAGCGTTCTGCTGTACGGATCACTCTCTGGAGAGCTTTTTGGTCCTTAACACAGCTGTTTCCGTACCAGGATGTAATGTTCTGTATGAAGATGCTCTCCACAGCACCTGCGTAGAAAGTCCTGAGGATCGCTGGCGAGACCCTGAACTTCTTCAGTTGTCGGAGGTGATACAGGCGCTGCCTTGCCTTTTTGGACTGTGCCTGAATGTGGGCAGACCATGTCAGGTCTGAGGAGATGTGGACACCGAGATACTTGAAGGACTGCACCCTCTCCACTGGAGCTCCATTGATGATAATGGGCTTGTAGTCTCTATGCTGACTCCTTCTGAAGGAAGGAGTCAGGAGTCACTCAACTCCTAATCTGAAACTTTGGCCATGTTAAATAAAAAGTTCCCAACATTATAACAGCATATGTATGATAAAAAATAAAGGAAAGAATCATAGGACACCTTTAGCTATTACTAAAGTGGCTAATGCAGAAAATGTCAACATTGTTAATGTCCTTTCTCACTGTGTCATAGTCAGATGTTGATCAATGGGTTTGACAAATTGACTTGTAAAAAAAATGGGCATTTTATTTTCCTTATATTTCATATTACCTCATCAACTGATAATCTAAGTACTTATTCACATTATGCAATATTTTATAAGGCCTATATTGGATCTATTACCCAGGCCATATGCAGCGCTGTCACTTCCAACTCTTATAGCATATCAATGAAGACCTATTGCCGAAAATGCCTTTGCAGCATATTTTATAAAACAGCAGCACAGATTGTGCTCTGTAACACTTACCCCTTAATAAGCCCTTAATCTGTCTCCATCATCCTTTAGCATAGCCAAATTTAGAACTTAACAAAATCAATATACCTGTGCTACTGAACTCATCTATGCACATATAAAGACAAGTCTATTCATTTCTAGAGCTATCTAGACTTCACATCACATCAAGGCCTTTCTCGGTGAAGAAGGTCTGTTTTGTTTTTATACACGTGGCTGAGGTTTCATACGCCAAAAAAAGGAAACAAAAAAAAGATGATTAAAAATCCTGGAGTTTAACATTTTAGAACAAATCCATCAGCTGCTTTTCTTTTGTTTTCCAGTTGTATAAGGGATCCTTTATTCTTTATTGCAAAAGTCCTGCTTCCAAATTCAAGAATGGACTTTCACGTTCACATTACTGAGGTTTTTATGCTGAATTGACATGAAACATGTTATTTAAAACTTGCAAACTGAGCTTTCATTGTGCCTCATTAAGACTCGAGGTGCCTTCTGCACTCGTGCTGCATCCGTTGTTAATGGGTTAAAGAAAGCAACATAATCACACTTAATTATCACCCCAATCTACACAGTTACTGTGCAATTTAGTGAATGAGCAGATAAATAAGAGTGTCTCAGGAGAGTGTAAAACTGATTCAGTAAGGTCAAGCTCTTTACAAAGATGCAAGATAGTCATTTTTCCTAATGTTTAGAAAAAGGTTAATAGTCTGCAGGTGTTCTCTGAGTATCGTTTGAGTGGTTCAGATTTTAATGGAAACTCGTTCTGTCAGTCCACCACTTTGGTCCAGAATCACCTATTAAAACTAAGCATGAAATGCCATGAAACTTTTCACAGAGCTGCATGGTTCACGCGTCAAACATTTTAACTGTCCAGTACTTTGATTATAACCAAATGCTTTCATGCTGACGGTATTCCTGGAATAGACTTTATGTGTGTTCAGACAGAAAATTAAGTCACTTTTAAAGTCACTGCATGGACAAGAGTGGGCACGAATTTGTCAGGAAAGGTGCAAATTGATGCCAAGACACATCATTGTGTAATAATGGAAGTCTGTGCATAACCCTGGGATTTAAATGGAGCGGGAAAGAATAGCAGAATGGGAGAGCAGCAGAAAAAACTTTTACAGACACACGCAGTGCACCCGGTGTTAGCTGTAGCTGTGCATCTGGCTGTTTGGGGTGAATAAACACAAATAATCCAGCTGTTAAATTTGCACAAATGACATGAGGCGACAGCTTGCTATGCTTTCTGTGTCTGAAAACAGTGTTTCTCTTCTCTTCTATTCACATGAGCTGTATTAGCTACTAAATAATCCAAACTCCTCAGACATCAAAAGGGATATAGAGTTTAGCCAGTGTGTTTCAGGTTTTGCCACTGTAACCACATCTTCTGTCACTTTTAGGTTAAAAATGCCCCCCTCCCCCTCCGCTCCATTAGACAGGTGGATGCACAAACAGGGACATACAGCATGTCCTCTTGAACCCGGTGAAGTAGCCCATTACACAGTCCATTAAAAGCAGTGTGTGAATGGCATTCATTTCTGTTAGCGCGAACAAAAGCAGTCGGACACTGGGGAAACACAAGAATGAGGACACGGCGGCTCGCTGATGAGAATGCTTCAATTCACAGAGTGTGAGCTATAGCTTTGACCCACAACTCATAGGGGGTCAGTTGCACAAAAACTGACAAATGGAGGACCAGAGGTCGGGGTTAGACTCAAGACAGCTCAATATGTTTCAAGTTCCCCCAAAAAAAGCAAACAAACAAACACATAAAAAGAATAAACCAGCCAATGCCAAATTTAAGTCAATGTATGAGCAGGGAATGCTGTTGCATCACAAGTCAGATACAACCAAATCCGCCTAAATTGAGTGTACTGGGTTAAAGATGAAGTACGACAAAGTAATGGAAAAGCAAAAGCAACAGTGATTTGAATTTAAAAAGGCTCTTCTTCCTGAAAGTGAAGCACCTATTTGGAACATTTGATAGGGTTCTATCTATCAGTGCTGCTGTAGTAATACCGTGGAGTCAAAAGGTGTTATAGGTTTGTTGAATCACGTCCTATCTCCGCTCCAGCTGGGACCGAAAGCTTCTTGAACATTTGTCTCTCAGGAGCTTTTTGCTGCAGGGAAACATTTAAGATGCCAATGTCTTTTTACTTTGTCTCAGGCTTGCACCCTGTTGATATAATTTCTCCACTCCCTGCGTCACAGGAACTGCAGAGCAAACATTCACACATTCAGGCGGTGCTTTTTTAATTAGCACTTTGACCTCCAGGTAACAAAAGTGCAAAACCCTGATTGAGAAAAAGCTCGGTTGCCGGGATTAAACCTGCTGAAAGTATAAACTGATGCTGACAAGATTGTAACACCTTTCAATTTTTCTATCTGGCAGTTATTAATTTAGCTCCCTGTATGAAATAAGTGGATTAAATTAAAATCTTAACTCGATTATCTTTCTCAGTAGATTAGAAGAAACCGAGTTTCACGTTTCCACTTTGGTCACAGATACGTGACCGATTCTCAAATCCGTCATCTAAATAAGCTCTCGTTGCAACAAATTGCAGCAGATTTGAATGTCTTTAGAGACACTGATAATGCAGACATAATCAGGCAAGGAGAACAGATATTTCATCAACACTTTTGAATTGTTTTTCCACAAATGACAATCTGGAGTAACAGATTTGTTTTCCCTCGGTCCTTCCATCTAAATTGCTTTCATCTATATTGCACTTGATACTTTTTTGTGAGTCGCATGTTTAAATAAGACATTTGACGCTATTACATGTGAAAGATGACAACATTCATAACGACATCTTTTACGCTACAGTGCCAACAAGGTGAAAAGATGACACCGATGCCTGAAAGCAGTCTGTGTCGATGACAACTACAATAACCATGAACTGATCATGAGCAACTAAAGTCAGGCCAAGAAAGAATGATTAATGATGCCCCCCTTCAGTATCACAATTACCCAAAGCTGATGTCTGGCACCTGTCATCTACAGTATAGATCAAGGGAAGGATTGCTGAGGGTAATCGCTGGCTTGCTCTTGAATGTATCTGGGCTGACAGGATCGATGGAGGAAAAACACAGAGGTCTGTTATAGGGGACACTGTTTTATTGATTTACCACCACAAAGTGCCGTAGCCGCCCTGAATAAAAATCTGTTGGTGGAGTTTAAAGAAAGTAAAGGAAAAAAAAGAAGAAAAGGAAGGCAGAGACCTAAGGTGGGAGGTGGGAGGAGGGTGGTAATCTGCTTACTGACATTAAATGAGAATTTCAACCTGGGTGTTTAAGTGGAGAGGTGACTAAGCGGGGTTGTGTAAAGGTTAGGCTGTTCACAGTTAGTGGGAATGCCAGGTGAAGTTAATTAGAGTACCGTGGCCTTTCGGTTGAATTTTCACATACAGCAGCCCACAAGCACCACGGGCAGCTCTAAAGAAAGGTGAGAGATTGTAATGTTTGTGCTTAAACTGTCCTGCTCTGCTAATGTGAAGGTGATAATTCTAATGAGCTGAGAGCAATTCTTGCAGATGCTGCTAGCTGCACGGTCTCTCTCGTGACACAATTTGTGATTATTCGAAGAGAAATATGCAGCATATGGCATGGCACGTCTCTCGGGCGGGGAAATGGCAAACATCTATCCCCCCCATCTGAGAAGAGGGAAATCTGAAGAATGGCCAGTTCATGGATTCCCATCTAAAAACAAGGGCAATCTTTCATAGTCAGAATTTCCCACAAAAAATAAAAGAGGCTGTGACTACATCACTCAAAAATTAGGCAAAGAACACTGGAATATTGTCCAGGCTGGGCTTTCTATCCATTAATCCAAGAGCAACTCTCAAAAACACAGCTCCAAATAAACTGTGAGTGACACGGCTGAAATGTTTCCCATGGATGGTTCTAACTGGAGCAAGGGCATCCAGGCAATTCTTGTTGCAGGAATCCCTGTGCCTCTATTTGCTGCATGATTAGCTTCTAAGTATATCTTGACATCAGTCAGCTCCACTCGGCTGTTGGTAACAATTCTCTACAGTGATGGCGGAAATGACAGCGGGTTCTGACAGACTGAACTCTAACCCCATGCTGTCTGCGGCTAAGAGCCAACACACAGATTGTCCACATGACACCAACGCAATCACATGCAAACTCTGAGCATGATCCTCCAAACTGGCAACTAAAAAGCTACACCCTGGTCGTAATAGAGCAAATAATTGCTGCCAGAAAAAAAAAAAAAACCTCTTACACTAGATTTATTTGGAGCTCCGCTGCCTGGCGTTGTAAAACAACGATGGTCGATATTCTATAAACAAAATAATGCAGCACTATAAACAGGCCTGTAAAGATATTGAGCTGTTATCAAGTTTTACAACTTTCCCGCTAAATCAAGTCTCGAAAGCTATGGTGCATGGTGGGTGGGGTCGGGGGGAGGAGAGGGGAACGCACAGACATGGGTTTGTATTCAGACAGCAGTGCCATTTGTAAGCAGGGAAGAGGTAATGACTGTGTCCATACATGCAACCTCAGGCTGGGCTTTGGTAATCTCTCTTTACCAGAGCGTGGCACTGCCAACACAGCCGAAGAGGCAGGGAGGAAGGGTGGAGGGAACTGACAGCTTTCCCTCTCTCTATCTGTCACCCTCTCCCCCTCTTTCTTCCTGCCCATCTGTGTCTCTCATTCTCACTCAAACTCTGCTTTTGTGAAGGCTCTGTCTCATCAATGTGCCCTCATACAACCTGTAACTCTCTGTCTCGCTCCCTTGTTCTCCGCCCCTTGGTGTATTTCAAACCTGCTGAAGGGAGACGAGTGAGTTTCATCTTCCTGTGTGTTTCTTCCTCCCTGTCGGCTGTCCGCATGCAGACACGCCCATACAGATGATCAGCAGACACTTCCTGCCCAGAGAGGTCCTTAGGCTGCCAGTTTTCCCCCAAGCCGAGACAATCTGCCTTCAGTCATTTGCTCGAATGCCAGCCAACTTTGTCCTTCCTGGTGTCCTTCGTCCTTTTCTTTCCATATTTTTCATTTTAACCCTCACTCCAAAATTCTCCCACATACAACTAATTTGCAAAAGCAAATCGAACAACTGGGATTTTATTTTTGCAATTTCTATCCACAATGCATCTGCAAATTTGTCGGTACCAAAGCAAAATCAGAACATGGAAGGTTCACTGGTTTGTCATTTCATTCACAACAAATGTTGTTCCAACTTAAAGAGATCATTTTTTTATGATAATGTTTATAAAACATCAAGTGTTGGCATTAAAGTTGACACATTGAACATTTGTTTGTTTATACATTTAGCAAATATTGAAAATTAAAATAAAATTCATGTTTTGTTTTTTTTTAATGGTGTTTCAAAGTCTTCAATTAGCTCAGGTTTGGGTCTCTACCAAGTATGCTGCTGTGTACCAAAGAAAGTCCGTTTAGTGATTCAGTCACACTAAAGTAAAAATAGGACATTTATAACAACAACCACAACCTCTGGGTGACCACTTTTAATCACAAAGCAACTGGACAAGTCATCTGATGAAAGTAAACCCGACTCCAAACAATCTCAGTCCAACTCCAACTGACTGACTCTGCATTCACACAGACTGGCAAAGCTAATCGCTGTCTGCAAACCGCTGTCCAATTTATAAATGAGACAGATTGCTAAGACATTGCGATCAGTCACTTATGTCTCTTTGCAACAGAGATCTAACTCGACTGGTTTGGAACTGATTGCATTCTGACTTAATTCTTATATAAAAGCACAGTTGCCAAGCGCTAATTTCATTTTGCAGTTAAATTGCTGTCCTGCAGCAACTGTGTCACTATTTGTGGAAGTATTTATAAATTTCTGATTCATATTTATGATTTTCTGGATGGAATCTAAGCATAAGTAGCTAATGTAAATTTTTCTGAAGATAGACGTCAAAAGATTTGCAATAATACAGGAACAGATTTGCAAATTTTGCCTGTTTCTCGTAGATGATTGCTGTATTGTCACAAACAGAGTTGATGTAATTTCAAACTTGTACCCATTCAATTGCAAACTGATAGCAGACTGACTCCAAACAGGATACAACAAAGTCACTTGGAAGATTGAAATAGACTGCGAGCGGTCACAGACCTGGTCCTCGTCTCCAAAGCAACTATTTCAAATGCAGCAAGACCACAAGTGCATTGCACAATAGAAATAACTGTCTAATCCCTGTTTACGCTAGTGTGACTGCACCATAACACTTAAGTGTGCTGCTAAATACTAGTTACTGGCTGCATCAGACCTTGAACAGATAAAGTGTAATTATAGGTTATTATAATTAAGTACAATTACGATACATATATTGAATTAAAATTGAATGCAAATACAATTAAAGTTGCACCACACTAAAATCGCTGTGAAAATGAAGCATGACTAGCACAGGTGCTGTAACTTACATGGCTGAAGTCAGCCATCTTGCAGCCAGTAGTTATTTTCAGTTTACAGTCACAAACTTATGTGCTTTGTAAACCCAACTATTCACATTTACATCCTTCCTAAGTGTGCTTTATATCTCAAGTCTTGGATTAAAAAGATATTGTAGCTGCCAAAGAAAATTAGGTTTTTAACATCGGTTTGGAGACAGGTTACTTATTTTAATCCCTCCACCACTAATCTCTTATGCTCATTTTTCTCTCTTCTCCAAGGCCAGCCTCATATCGCTTGTTTTGCCATTTTCCAGGCAGTTTTTCAACACGGACATAACTTGAACACTATTAAACCAGTCAGGATGTTTATTGTTGCAGCAGCTGTTTGGGTTCTTTTTCTTTCTTCTTCTTCTTCTTGTAGAGAAATCACAACACCCTTTTAGAGTTGCCCACACGTTGAACTAGCCCCGGTGTTACATGACAGAAAGTTAGGCTTTTATAATCCTTTATCTAACACGACCTTCCATCGTCTCCTTCTTTCCGCCCACTTTTCTTTCTCCCAGTCGATTCCCTCACCCTCTGTCTCTCCCGCTCACTCCATGCCAGTCCCCTGGGCAGCTCCCGTGCTCTGTGCCGGGCCTGAGCTCTTGCATGGCTGCCCTGCCAGAGTGTATTTTAAGACAACCAGCATGTTTCTCCATGGGTATAGAGGCTAGGTATGACTCACAAATCAGATATTTGACCAGGAGAGCCACACAGTAGAGTAAAGCTGAGGCGTGGGAGGAAAGTGTGGATAGCTCACAAAGGGAACCTGACCGACCTCCATCTTTCCATCTGGTAAACAGACTGCTATTTCAACTGTATTGGTATTTCAAAGAAATAATAATTTTCCAACACCAAATAGCAGCCTATAAGACTCATCAGAGAAGAGTGTGTATTGAGCAGAAGCTCAGCATCTATGTAGTACACCGTAAAGGTGTGGCGTGTTTGTTGCCGCTACAAACACATGTCACAGATAGAGCCTACTGAGTTCAGGATCTTGCCTTTCAAGCTGGCGTGACAGTCGAGCTTTTATCCTGTCACTCATGAGAGTTATTTTGTACAGATACAGTATCTCTTCAAGTCATTTCGTAAAGCTTCTTTTGACTTAGGATTCAGACAAAGCAAGGCCCTGCAGAGAACAATGCGGTTCAACAGAACAACCTTGATCATTGGGGCTGTGCTGTACGCTCTCTTCAGGTGTGACAGAATCTCAACTCACGGTAAGAATAAAACACAGCCTGCAGGTTTATGACTAAGTGTTATCAAATGTATTCCTCTAAATCCACGGGATCTCACATTACAGTTGGCTGTATTGATTTTTCCTAGCTGCAAAGTGCACTGGACGCAGTTTCGGTTTTTTTTTTCCACTGCGTTCTTTATAGCCTGCTTGCTGACTACATTTCTTTCGCTGGAAAAGTAGGAAATATCAATGATGCTGAAATCTACATGCCGTTATTCCTCATGTGATACATCTGAATACAAATGTCCATATTTGTGCTTTGGGAATTATGGGTGTGCAAAACACGTCGACACCCCTGCTCAGCCTCATTGCTTCGTCCAGTCCTAATATGGCTCTGACATATTTTTCACCAAAGAGCGAGCATAGGTTCATGTTTTTCCCACCTCCACCTGGAGCATGCTGGGTCTGACACATTCATTGTCAGTCGTGCACCTGCAACACTCTGACCTGCATCCCAATGACTCCCTCTGTACTCCCCCCTTCTCTCCCTATATAGCTCTCGCTTCAGACTCGACAGAGCATCATCACCAGGCCCATTTCTCCCCTAATAGTGCAGACAATGCGGGTGAGCCTCCTCGATCTTATCGTCCCTGTCTGCTCCTCACAAAGAATTTTTTAGTAGGGCCATATAATTACGGACTGATCACAGGCGTGGAAACCATCACAGATATCCTATTCTTTCTGTTAGTGCTTCTGAGCTCTTACTTGATGCGATGCACTTGAGACATGTGTACTGGTTTGGAAGGCGCACAGAACATTTTCATAGGCAGTTATCTGGTTGCTTGGCATTGCCTGCAGTGCAGCCTTGAACCTCTCCCAGAGTTGAGCCCGTAGTATATTATCTGCAACACCTGCATTCACAACACACACATCAAATTCCCTGCCAGCCCTTGTGGATCTGCATTTTGAGAGTAGTTAAAAGAATGTGGAAATGAGTGCACTTTCCTCACACACGTGAGTTAAAACAGAGGCAATGTCCGCACCTGCATTGTGGTAACTGTAGCGGTTTTCAGATTGTCTGCAGTCACAGTGTGTAGTGTAATTTCTATGGCGCTGAGATCCTTGTGTTACAAGAAATAGGCAGACTTAGCTGCTTAAACTGCCACTCAGTAAGATATTCACAGTCACCGACCACGGCTTTATAAAATTTGCATAACAACAATGAAAATTCAAATCTATAAAAAGGCAATAAAAATGTACAAACACGAGAATTGTAGTTAAATTGAAATGAAAAACAAATGAGGGGATAGATGAACAAACAAATACCGAAGCGGATAAACAATTAAAATAGAGCTGCATAAAAACAGAAGTGAACAAAAACTAGAAACTGTCGAATATAAAGCCCATAATAAAAGTGATTTAAAGGACAACTGGTCCCACCCCCCCACCCTTTTTAAAGTCTTCACTGTAGAGCTTTTTACTGCCCTCATTACTCTGGGTTTAGCGGCACACGAAGACCTTCCACCCGGGCCTTTATGTACAAAATCTTAACAGGGATTTCCAGACTAACTGGCCCTCACATTAACTGTCTTTCACATGAGGCATTTTATTGGTAGAACTTGTTGGTGGATGTACACTGCCCTGGGAGGTTCAGTTCAGGTCAATAAAGTCTCTTCTCTCCAGCGGTTTCTGGGTCCTCACGGCAAAAGCCCATTCACCTTTCTTATTCTGTCTAGACAGGGGTCAGCCAGAACAGCCTCAAGATCTCAGCTTACGTGACTCATGAGAAAATAAAAGTTCTGCTAGGAGGCAGACAACAGCAATACGCTTTGAATGTGACTGAGCTGTCAATAAATTACTATCTTTAAGTCTTGTAAGAATTATAAAAATGCTACACAATACACGACACTGTTAGATGTTAGCAAATAGATACCAAATACTGAAAAGTGATTATTTTTGATATCCTTTAGGTTTTTTGTTGAAAATTGTCTGCTTTCACGTTGGTTTTTGCAGTGCTAGTCACATGGTTTTATGAATCTATGCCCACCTGATGATTGGGTATTTCACCACTTTGGTCAAGACTGAAATATGTCGATTTCCATCAGATAGGTTGCAGTGGTATCTTGTACACATCACGCCCAAAGGTTGAATCCAATACCTCTGGTGATTGCTTTACTTTTTTCTGGGCCCACCAGCAGACTGAGTTTTGCTATTTTTGATGAAATGTCTCAAAAACAAATTGAGGGGTTGTCAGTAGATTCAGGACACACGCTTCATGACCCTCTAAAGTCAATTTATAACCACTTAGCGTATCCATGACTTTTTCCTCCAGCACTGGCATCTAGTTAACATTTTACTATAATTTACCCACTACTAATTACATCAGAATGAACCACAGCTTTACTCTGTGTTTAATGCTAATTGAAGAGATGGTTAACATCGTAAGTACAGGCTCCAGAGCCTCTAGCACAGCTTTGGGCACCAAATGTTGTTGTTTTTATGCTTTATTTTAAATTTTATATTGCTAACTACACCTGACTAAATGTAAGCATTTACAAAGTCATTTTTCCTTCACTCAACACTTTAAATCATGTTTTGTTTTAAAATTCAAAAATGTATTTTTCTACATTTACAGGTTCACAATAAATTCTGAACATGACATTGGAATACTCTTGAACGTTGCCCTGGTTGTTTGTAATCCGTCACAGTGAACGTCATCAAGACATCCATCTTCTAAAGCATTTATTCAGTTTGGGGTTGCGCTAGCTGATATTGGGCGAGATGCTGAGTGAAGCCTCTATCTAAACCTATGGCCAATTTAAATGCAGATATTTGACAGTATCAGAATTATGCAGGGAGGAAATACTGAGGGAGGAAGCTGGATTATTCTAAGGAAACTCATGGAAGCATGGGAAAACATGCAAATATTTAAACTCCACACAGAAAGGCCCTCGGTCATCCAGAAGGTTCAAACCAGGAACCTTCATGCTGTAGTGCTAATCACTGCAACACTAACAACGAACATGTGATAATCACTCATTTGGATTAAATTATTACAATATTAAATGTTGATTAAAAAAAGAGATGTTTTGATCTATCTATTCCACATAAATGACCTTTCACCATTTTAAAATAACTATGCTACTGCTAATACCGAGGCCACTATTACTAGTATATATTTATCATTAAGCAAAGATCATGAAATGTATATTGGCTGCACAATAGTGTGAACATTATTTGCCCTATCATTGATTTCTTTTCTTTTTTTTGCACTGCATTTATTTGACACTCTTACATGTTTCAGATCATCAAACAAATTTAACACCTAAGATAATAAGAAAAAATACAGTTTTTAAACAATGATTTAATTTTTAATTTAAAAAAAAAGTTATCCATACCTATCTGGCCCAGTGTGAAAAATGATTACAGCTGATTACAATTGATTACACTTCTTGCCAGCAAGAACTGTAATCAAGCATTTGGGATAGCTTGCAAGGTGTCTTTGTAAGACTGTCCTAATTCAGCCACTATGAAAGGTTTTTGTGAATCAGCAACCTCCTGAAGGTCATGCCAAAGCATCTAAACTGGATTTAAGCCTTGACTTTGACTTTGACTAAGCCACTCCAAAAACTTTCATTTTGTATATTTTTGAGTTATTTCAGAGGTGGACCTGCTGGTGTATTTCTGTTCACTGTCCTGCTGCAGAACCTGAACACATGCAGATTTCATGGTTCCATCGATTATCCTGAGTCATCCAAGCCAAGAGCAAAGGAGCCCCAGATAATCACACTACCATCACCTTGTTTGACTGTTTTATCTGTTTTATGTTTATTTTATTTTATTTTTTTTTAGATTAGATTCAACTTTATTGTCATTACACATGTACAAGTACAGGGCAACGAAATGCAGTGCAGGGCAACAAAATGCAGTTATGAAGTTCTATGTTAGTTTTATGCCAGATGTAACAAAACAAAAACCTTCCAAAAATTTCAGCCTTTGTCTCAAAAGTCCACAGAAACATTTCTGCAAAAGTCTTGAGGATCATCAAGATGTTTTCTGAAAATGTTTTTGTTTGGTCAGCAGTGGTTTTTGCCTTGAAACCATACTGCTACTACTGCCCCACTCACACATATGTATTTATCATCTAGAAATACAATAAATTACAGGACAAGAACTCCCTGCAGACCTTAGCATTAATCAGATCATTTTTCACATACTATTAGTTTTGAATAGCTTGTTCGTTTAATATATGAAACAATAACTTTAGAACTGCATTTTGTATTGGTCATCTTTGTCTAATATGACATTTTTTTGATGATCTGGAACATGTCCATCCATACTCCATTCTCTTCTGCTTACCCTTATCAGAGCGATGGGGTAGAAACATGCAAGTCTGACAATTATGCAAAAAAAAGAAAAAAAAGAAATGAAAAATGGGGGAAAATACTTTTTCACAGCACTGTAGATTCTGAAATATACTCTAATGAGAACAACCCTTTGTTCAATCATGACCAGACGGCCCCGAGGCTCTCTGTTCTGCTTTATGCTCCGGGTGTCATGCATCACCGAGGACATCTGACCTGCCAGTCATGTCAGCCACACACTAGAATCCCTGCACAAGCAGAACAATGGACAATAGTTCATTCAGCAAGCACAAGAAGCTTTTTCCAGTGATCTATTGAAAACCTGCCAATAGTGGAAGAACTGGACACGGTCTTTCATGCAAAGCTATTCTGTGTAAACAGACTCCATTCTAAGTGAGATCACGATTCACCAAAGCGAGTGTCTCAACTAATGGACCGAGAAAATTTATGTGCAATGTGTTTTTGTGACATGAACATTTCACATAACTTCCACTCGCAGTGTAAGAAGGCTACACGCTGTCATGTAGTTCAGAGCTGGAATCAAAGATGCGCAACAGACGCCAGATCAGACAATTACCCCCAGACAAGTTAACCAGCCGAAATAGGAACGAGCCCAGCCAAATACAATGAAACTGTCACACATCACTACTGAAAGGTTATCTTTATTTTCAACACGAGCATGAACATGCATCTCTCCCAGAACAGCTCATGTGGATCTCAAGTCTGCTAATAGCACAATCTGTCAAACCAGCTGAAATATAACAAACAAAAAAAAGTCGACGTATATTTTAGAGATCTGAAAAGCTGAATATTGAGCTTTTTGGCTCATTGATCATTCAAAATACAATATGTATGAAGTCTTGATGTATTTTTGTAAGAATTTCAAATGCGTTTCATAAAGATGGATTTTCTATAATTTTTTTTAATGTTTTTAGTAACTTTTAAAGACTCAGACATTAATCCAAATCCCTATATAAAAATGATGACAGGGTTCAGAGACAGAAAATTCCTCTATAGCGGTATTACTGAAGCTAAACACATGAATACGGTATTGAAGAAAGACGGGATTATGTGAATTGCACATGGCCTAAATGTAAAGTGTTAACATTATAGCATAAGCACACCTCAAAGCCTCGGTGGTTAACTTGGCTGCTCCAGATCACACAACTACGACCAGAAGACTGAGTGCTTTAAGTGACTTCTGTTTAATCATTCATTTTATGTTTATTAGAGCGCATTCGAAACCATAACCTTTTTTTTGGGATGGTTTCTCCAAATAAAAAAGGTGTGATGTGTTTCCAACTGTGCATAGGAGCTGGAAAATTGCTTAAGCATTGAGAGGGAAGGATTACTGCCACCCAAAAAACCCACACACACATATGTATTTGTTATCTAGGAATTCATTAAATTAAAGTACAAGAACTCCCTGCAGATATACAGTACCTCAATCTAAGCCATAACTAGAACATGTCTAAACTCAGCCCCCATCCCAACCAGCGGTTAACCTCATGGTAAACCGCACATCAAGAATTATGTGAAGACTCAGCCAGCAAGTCATTAAAATTCAAATGAGTTCTACTACCGATAACCACAAACCGTAACGATCTGCCAAAGAAAGCGCCCATCTAGCTTTTAACGAGAAGCTCATGTTAGTGACAGTGTGGAAGGATGTAAACATTAATGGCACCCCCCCCCCCTCAGCACAGCATGAAGCTAGGTGCATGTCATCTAGAAAGTAGAGCACAGAAGGTACAGCTTCTAAATAAAAGTGCTAACATCAGGTTTAGGGAGTTGTTGTTGTTTTTTTCTGGAAGGGTTCCAGCTTTTAACCATTTTTTTTAAAACATCTTTTTACAGTAGATACCTCAAACACTGTGCATCTTGTATCAAATATTTTACATAGATAAATAGCACTCCAGGTCAGAGAAAAGTCGAAAATTGATTTGAAGGTGAGCTGTCCCATTAATATGAATGAATATATGCATTTCAGTAGCAACAAACCCCCTTAATACAAGCTGCCAGTCATATAGTGCCTGGCAGCTTATGGCAGCTGTTATAGTAACTCTGAAATACAGTGTGGTTAGATTTCTTCAGTACTACATACATTTTTTATAATTAGCTTCATAAACCTTAGAGTGGAGAGAATAGTCTTTGATAAGATTATGCACCATACACAAATGCTGGAGCAAATTGATGGTGGCATGTATCGCATTTGATTGGACTTCTAGGTAGCGAGCACATGACACCTCTATGCATAATCCATTGGTAAACAACTTACTATTGATCCACCAAGCCTCATTAAGGGTAATATGTAAGTGCTTCAGCAGTGATAAGGCAGTTAAAAACACTATATTCTGCCATCAATAGCCTCTGTCCAGAAGACAATTGCAGTTTAAACATCCTCTATTTGAAGAGAAAGAGCTTCCATAATTTGTAAAATGTCAATGGTGATTGAGGTTTTCCCCCAAATCAATGTACCTGTCACAAACGGGCGTTTCAGAGAGCCCTTGAAATCCCAAAGGATTTGCATGTGAAAACAGTAATCCAGTCAACTGATTTTTTATGTATGCTGGCTGCTGAGGCACAGTATACTTTTCAAGCTCAAAAGAACAGAGGACACAAACACGTTCAAACAGCACTCACACTCCACTGCATAGCCAACAGAGAGAGGGAAAGACAGAGAAAGAGATGGAAGAGGGGAAAAAAACATTCACCAAACATTATCTCGAGGGAAATACACACAAAATGAAATTGAAGCTAATGAAACTCTGGAGTTACGCTCTTTCATTTTCACATGTAAAATCAACAGGTATTTTAGCTTAACTACCTGGGGCCCATGCTGCACTCTAATAATTTAGTCTCCCAATAAAGGCCACAGTGTGCAGGCTGATATAATGGCTACACCGTATATTACAGCCTGTTGCATGAAAATGTTTTGATGCACCCTGAGGCCCTGCTGTAATAACACAACTGAAGGACAAGGAATGAATCCCAGTGACAGTTTATTATGTGCGCTGTGAAGAAGAGAACACTGGACCTCGACATCTCTGATACAAAGAGCAAACATGCCCATACACTCACTGGACATTTTATTAGGTACATCTTTCTTAGCATTGCATTGGACTCTGCATTTTGCCTTCAGAACTGACTTAATTCTTCATGGCACATGCAACAAGGTGCTGGATATATTCCTCCTTTTTGTCCACATTGATAGCCTGATAGCATTACACAGTTGTTGGAGATTTGTCGGGTGCACATCCATGATGTAAATTTACCATATCCCAAAGGAGATTTGGTGACTATGGAAGCCATTTGAGCTTTGTGACACTGCATGTTTTCCATCCAGGAGCCATCACAAGATGGTTACACTGTGGTCGGCAACAATAACCAGTACACCCACAACCTTATACGCCAAATATAGGTTAGATAGCTCTGTGCTTTTTTTTAACACCATGTTTCAATGCCATATTCTGACCCTACCATCCAATCATTGCAGCAGAAATCGAGACTCATCCGCCTGGACAATATTTTTCCAATCTACTACGGTCTAATTTTGGTGAGCACATTAAAGTGGTATCCCCAGTTTCCTGTTTTCACGTGACAGGAGTGGCACATGGTGTGATCTTATGCTGCCTTCAAGGTTTGATGCGTGTTAGAGATGCCTCAGTTGTAACAAGTGGTTGAGTTACTGTTGCCTTTCTATCAGCTTAAAGAAGTCTAGCCATTCTCCACTGACCTCTGACATCAGCAAGACGTTTTCACCCAGAGAACTGCCACTCACTTGATATTTTTTCGGTTTTGGACCATTCCCTGTGTGAGAAAATCCCAGCAGATCAGCAGTTTCCAAAAATTATCAGACCAACCTGACTGGCGCCACTAACCATGCCACGTTCAAAGTCATTTAAATCACTTTTCTTTCCCATTCCGATGCTCAATTTGAACTTCAGCATATCATCTTGACCACGCTTGCATGCCTAAATTTGCTAAATTGCTGCCATGCAATTGCCTGATTAGAGTTTTGCATTAATAAGCAGTTGAACAAGTGTATCTAACAAAATGGCCGGTGAATGTACACATTAAAACAGGCATATTCAAATAAAATGATTGAATACTATAATACAACAAGTTTACACTTTACACACAAAAAGACTAAACTCTTTATTGTGAACATTTTTATTATTATGCCAGATTTTTAAAAAAGTAATTTAAAGTTGCTCTACTTAAATTCATTACAAATTAATGCCTCAGGATAGAGCTGGGTGATAGAATAATAACGATATGTATCGCGGTATAACTTTTTCTCGATAGAGAAATGAAACTATTGCGATAGACCTCATCTCTCTCTCTCTCTTCCTCTCTTAAAAAAAACATAAGAACAGCCAATCCGAATTAAGTAGTGCAGAACCGAACCGATCACACAGCAAGTACGAACCATGGCTTCTCCGTGTGCTATTTCTGCTCTGTCGTTAGCGCTTTGTTTTGCCCTTAAAGATGGCGCTTCAACCAAAAATCCTTTCCGGTGACGTCACGATCCAAAGCCCTATTACAGGTCATGTTTGTGCAGTTTTTGTGATGCAGGCCCTCAACACGGTGTGCATCACGGTAATGGCATAACTGAGAAATAAATGTAACATAATATGTGTGTTTCATTGTATTTTGGTTTAGCTTTTGATCATTGTTTTCATTTAAGTACAAATGTTGTATGTTTATTTTGTGCATACTTATGTGTAACATGTCAGTTCAGTGAAATCAACAGTTAATAGAAGGTTATGGCCAGGAACATCAGAGGCCAAAGAAAGTGCTGCAGCCTCATAGACTGTAGCCTTAACTTGACTTGACTCCATTTGAGTGAACACAAAGTAAACCAGATGCTTTAGTTGTGAAGCAAAAAAGCTGAAATCGGAGTAATAACACTTACGAAGGGAACGATAACGAAGACAAGATCCTCCTGATGGTTTACTCTGTCTGTCCTGTGAGCAGCATCGGCGTGCTGTTCATTGTTTGCTGTTTTCACAATTGCTTCACACGTGAGAATATCAGCAGGTAAACTCGCGACATTTTTATACATTTTGTTGGTAAACAGCAACAAGACTGATGGAGTGTGTTTGATGTAAGCTCACAAATGTCACAGATGAAAGACTTAGTGTTTATTTACTGGTTTGTCGGTAGCAGCTCCTGAAAAACAAGTTTAGCACACATCTGTTCGACCAACGCTAGTTAATCTGGAACACCGGGGCTCAGGACACATTCAGTGTGTTTGGTCTGAATCCAGGACTCTGAACACACTAACAGGAAACACACTCGGCCTGGTTGGAAAACATTACACACTCAGACCGGAAATAAAAAAAACACACAGTTTGTTGTGTGAAGAAATCAAACCTGAGTTGAAGAAAAAGTAAAGTTCCTAAAGACAAACTGTTAAAGGAGGAAACAAAGCAAACTTACAGTTTCTTCACACAGAGACACGAAGGACAAGCTCCACTCCACACCTGGACACTAAACACGGACACACAGGTGAGCTGCTTCCTGGAAGGAGGCGGGGCTTCACCTGAAGCTCAGCACAGGTGGGAGGGGCTCAGCTCTGTGTGTGTCGGTGTG
>VUQR01018118.1:0-12260 GCA_015108515.1 Hemichromis elongatus | reverse complement strand
TTGACATCATGTGAAGAGGATTACAGTTATATGAAGTTAAGCTTTGTTTACTTAATAGTATCATTAATGTAGTGAAGAAGTATATACGTATAGAAATAGCAGTAATCACAGTATTATAGCACAGAGGGCATATATATGTTGTGCTGTACTATGATGTTCTTTTGCAGACAAAGGATAAAGAGTGAGGGTGAAAGTGTAAACAGCTCCAGGAGGAGACATCCCCGAAGCTGGACAAGGAGGGGGGCTACAGGGGTATAGGATGTGTATGTTCCAAGACAAAGGCAGAAGAGTTAAGGGGGGCTGCTGTGAGCAGGACTCTTCTCCCAAAGCGCATTGGTCATTATTTTATCAATATTTTTATACTCAATATTTTGAAAATAAAGTGTTAAAGATAAACCGTGTTGCTGAGTAGTTTCTGATCCTCGTCGGTCTTTTCCCGGAACACTACTCAACTCATAATACAGGCGACCACAGCTGCTGCTCAAGCGATGAATTGAGTAAGGGAAAGTTCTTTTTCTCAGTAAACAACAATGAACAGCAGCAGGTCCTACAGCTCTTCATAGAATCAACCCTAAGAGTTACTTAATGATAAACATATTTAATATGAAACTCTATCATTAACAAACTGATAACAATATAGATGGGATGTCATATGATTCAATATTAGCATGCATATCAGCTGACAGTCTGCTGTCAAATACCATGTGACTGAGAGGAACCTTAGGATTCACTGCTGGTGGTGCTGCCCATCATTATTTGTCAGATCATCCCATCTTAAAGTGAAAACAGAAACCCAATGTCACTTTAAATTAAGGCAGAGAATAGAAAAAACACGACAGTGAGACTTTACAAATGCTTTCATCCCTCAGTCCTAATTTACTGCAGTCAGAAATGTACAATGCCCCAATTCTGTCACTATAGTGCAGTGTTTCTCAACCTTTTGGAATGACGGCACATATTTCAAATTATAAACATCACATGGCACACCACCCAACAAAAATGTCACAAAAAAGCATACTGATCATTTTACCACGCACACCAGGGGAAGCGGAATTGTTTCAACTTGTCCCTAGTACATCATTTTTGCTTTCTTCTGACCACTACTCATGCTAGGGCCTTCATCTGGGTCAGAATCTTCTCCAAGACCCAGGTCAGATTGACTACTTTTTCTTTTCAAATATTTATTTATTGCTATTTGTTGCGCTGCATTGTCCCACTCACAGCATGACTATTATGTAATTTCTTCTTTGTCTTCTTTTAATTTACTTGCAGTTGGCAACCCATTTAATTAGAGCAGGTAGTTGTACTGCCCTCCAGTGGAAGAGAATGTAATTCTTCTGCCCGTTACTCACGTCAGTCACTTATAGTACTAATCTTTCATGGCACACCTGATCATTTCTCATGGCACACCTATGTGCCATGGCAAATTGGTTGGGAAACACTGCTATAGTATATGACATTATTAAGTTATTACACAGTATTGATCAATAGATTTTTTTTCTTTTTGTATTGACAGCTGAAGAAAATATGAATAATTACTGTATTACTGTAATGTAAGAAAGAAAACAATTATAGCTACAATTCAAGATACTGATACTGTAGGAGTCTTGCACACACACACACACACACACACACACACACGCATACACAGATACACTTGTCCAGAGAGAAAACTATCTAAGTGTCTCCTCTCCTTCAAACTGTATCCATCTGTTGTCTCAGTGGAGCAGAAAGGCTTGGGTGTATTCAGAAGTGTGAGAGAATATTGGTATAGATGGAGTCACAGATGTCATGGTACCAAATCAGCTGTAAATTGCATTGGAGAACAAGTGTATGTGCCAGTTTTAGTTTAGTAGACGATGTCTGGATTCATTTAGATAGACAGCTCATTTTACAGCACAGAATTGCTTCTTTTTTACTGTGTTCATTTTTTTTCTCACCAAAGGGAGAATTCCTATAACAGCCCATGTTTGGGTGTTATTTTAAATCTCATCTGCTCATTATTTCACAATTGGTGTGGTTAAAAAATATTGAGCACTTGTCACCATTGAAATTAGTTAAGAGTTAAGTTAGTTCGGGAGTAGAGAAGGAAGGAAGGGGTAGGAATTATGGTGTCATAGTACTAGAATTTCAAACTCTATACCAATACCCAGAAAAATACTGGATACTCACTACCATTTTAAATACAATGAAAAGAAGTATTCAAAATCAAGTTCAGATTTTATTTATGTTACTAATGAATTATAATTTTAAAAAAACAAATAAACAAAAACCAAAACAGAGCACTCACTGTGAAACAGATTCCGACTTTATTTTAAAACTGACCAACACCTTGCTACAACAAAATGTGATTTTACTTATAGTAAAAGCAGAAAAGTTCAAATGTATTATCTTTTTCACATCTGCTTGTTGCCTCTTTCTCAGTCAGCGTCTACACTCTCCGCCCAGACTCACACTTTCTGCAGGTCTTCACATATTCATCTCTGCTCTTCAGGCTGGAAATCCATCTGATTCAGTTGCTTTGCTCCAGATTTCACTCTTTGTTTGCTCAAACTAGTTCTCTACACTCTGGACTGCTAAGTTCAGCAACGGTTCCCCCCCTGCTCTGTTCAGCCAGCAACTCACCCAGTTTACCATGTGTCCATAATCCCCTCAGTCACAGCTCAATATTAAATCTGCAACTAGTTCAGTCTGCAATAATTATTTGCCTTTTATCTAACTAGAGTCTAAAAGCCGCTATATTAATGATAACAGATGGCTAATGCGGCTATCGGGTAGTTTGCGAATAGATAAAGGCTAATGTTAAGTTGTGCGCTAGCTAGGTTAACATACTTCATTGTTGTTGAAAGGGGAACATTACTCACTTCTTTAAATTCCTCCTAAAGTGCTGTTCAGTGAACGTTAACTAGAGATATTAGTGAGAGGAGTAGCTGTGCGTTTGTCTGTTCGCAGCGGTGCTGTGTTAACTTGCGTGTTGGACCGGGGAGGCAAAAATCTGAGTTTTTACTGATATTGTTGCAAAGGAGTATCTTAGTTCCAAATGAAGTTTAATATGAACTGATATCTGAGTACTGATTGTTTTTGGTTATTTTTTGCAATCCAAGTAGAGGTGGTGAGGCAGACTGATGAGAACAAACAGCCACGTAGGGCAAGAAGACATTTATCCACCTTTAATCAGAAGAGGAGGAATCAGATGTCCTGCTCCTAAAATTCATATAAATTATCTCCAACTGGTCAAAACATTATCTTAGCATCTGCTCTCAATGAATGAAAAATTATCAGCCATGATCATGACTCAAAAGAGTTTATGATATGCCTGCTGAGTGAATTTGCAAGATACTTGAATTTAGCTTGCAGATGATTGGATGTTTGGCTTCACTGAACACAGGCCTTTGAGGTATGATTGAAACCTAATGCCATAGTCAGAAATGCTCAACTCACCACATTTACAAACATGTAAAAATGATTTCAATACAATGCAGCAGATTTCTAGTCTCCCTATTTCACCTCATCAGCTGGGTCTATCAATCAAGACTTTCCAGGTTTTCATCACAAGATTAAACCAGTGAGAAGGAGAGAAGAGATAATATACTTTAAGAATAACCAGCAGACAATTGCCAGATCATTTCAACATGCTGCACTCACCATTGAGCCATTAAACAGGCTAATAAAACATATGGAGTAAACTCATTAGAAGATGCAGAACCAGAGCAGTGAGACATCTTACTAATAAATCTATCTTGACTGCTATTCAGCTGATTAGCTTAGTAGGTGTACTGCTGGAGTTTGGAGTTTGGGGTCATTTGGAGGAGCTGTGGTCTCTGTTTTACGTTCTCTTCCCAGCATTACACCCCAAACAATACACTTGTCTGGTCTGAAGCAGATAAGACAGATGGACTTTATGTTGAGTATAGTTTAAGCCTAATTCTTCTCTTCTTCCTGTGAATGGTCTCTGCAAAATGTTATGAATAGCAAAGCATTGGAAATACTTAAAAAAAAACAACCCAAAAAAACAATCCAACTACAATACTTTCGCCTTACATTTACTGAATGAAAATATGTGGTTTACTGTTTCGCTGAAAGAAAGTGGAGGATGTTTTAAGGGCAGATATTATTTTCTTAATGATAGCTCTTGCCAGACTAGGTAAAATACTTATCGAGTCGTAGTGTGATATTAGTGCTTGAGTCTTAAAGAAAAGAGAAGAATGCTCCAGATAATGTCTAATCCCCTAGTATTTTAGATGTAGGTGTAATTCTCACGTTGACCTTCCTGCAGCATATAAAGGCTGCAAAATTGCAGTGATTTAAAAGAATAAGGTATATATAAACATAAAAAAAAATTAAAGAAGAGAGAGAAGACTGTGGAAGACTTTATTATATCTAAGGGCACTTGGCTTCAATAATGTATATAAGAATGAGTTCAGATTGCTGACATTCAACAATTTTCTTACTCTGACGACCAGTGTGGTGGTTTTGTCATTACAGACATTTTTAGCCCACTGCACACAGAAAATGACAGAAAGTGTATTCATTTCACAGTCCAGGCTCCAAATTTCCCCTTTTCCCTCTCTGAGGCGAGCGAGAGAGAGCCATTATACTGACTGAGGCATTTTTATCAAAAAATATTGGAGCCACCAATAACCTTTCCCTGGTGTATATTCTGAGCATACCAGCTATGTGACCTAGTCACATAAATGCGTGCAATCAAACCATAATCATAGAGTAAAACTGAGGGAAAGAAAATCCTAAACTTACAAGAAATATATTTTGGACTTAAGGAAATGATCCAGGTTTACGTATCCTGGCAGAGGAAAGATGTAGAATTCTCCAACATGAATTTGTAACTCCGCTTTAATTCTTCCAAATTCAATGTAAAAATGAAACATGTTAGGACTACGTGTCATGAGCCTGGGTCTGACCCAGCATTTTCAGTTTATGTCTTGAGTTCTTAAGTTAGTCCTTGGGATAGGTTGAGTAATAGGATTATCATTTGGTTGCCTTAAATTTAATCTAGTTAAGTCAGTTAAGTTCATATTGTTCCCGTTTTATTTTGAAGAGGTCTTGTGTTTCTATGTTCACTGTGTTTAGTTTTAGTCTTCCCCTGTGATGTCTTTATGTTCATTTGTGTCAGCTTTTTCTCCATGTGTTTCCACTTCCCCTGATCACCTCCTGTGTGTATTTAGTCTATGTGTTTTCATTCATTTGTTGTCAGGTCGTCTGTCGTTTCTTGTCAGGTTGCCATGTTTCCAGGCTTTTCCATGTTCAGGTTCATGTTCAAGATTGTGTTCTTTGTCTTTTGTGTTTAGCATTTAGTTTTTCTCAGTTTAGTTCTAGTCAGTTTGTGCATCTGCCCTTTTGTTTTTATACCCTTTTTATCAGCCTTATTAAACAGCTTTTTTTAATATTCAAGTTTTGTTCCATGTTCCTTTGTGTCTGCTTATAGGTCCACTACTCATAATTAACACAGTCAGCTTCTCAGCCGGACACTACAGGCCTAGAGACCACTCAGCAACCACCTATGTACATGTACATTATGTACATGTGTTAATGCTAAACAAGGCTTTGTTCATGACATAAGAGAAAGGTAGAAACAATTTGATTTAGTGCATAGCGTCTGTAGATGTATGTCTAAAATATATCTTCCCCAACAAGTTATCAAGTGGTTGCTATAGATGATGCTATAGGTTGATCTAGGTGTCACTGATCAGTCCCTAGGCCTGTGTGACTAGTATTCAGTTTACATATTCAGATTTAATTTCATCTCCACTGGGATTCGTGTTCCATCTAGTCTAGACATTGTTTTTGTCATCAGTGTCTGTAGTTAGTGCTGAATACTCAACAATTGCTCCCAGTCAGTCACATTTTTATACATCAAGAAACACACACACAAACATTTATTTTTACATAATAACATTTTAGAGTTTTAACATTTCATATGGTGTTTCTGAAATGATTTCAGCTGAACCGAGAGGTTAAAGCAAATCACTACATTGTTCAAGATATTGAGGATGGCAGAGATACTGGAGGAAGATAAATGACTAGAGCGAGTCAGAAGTGTATGAAAGTAAGTCACCATTGTCTAAAAAATGTGTATTTCATCTTCCTGCAACCTCAACTGTGTCTCTCTTTGGAAGACACTAAGACCTGTCACCCGCACAAATAGAGAGCAAAATTGTATTTCCTGCAGAGAGATACCTCTCTCACATCTTCCCTCTTCTAACTGCCTTCACTTCACTTGGGGTCTGATTTCATCTTCTCTCTCTGACGAAAAACACTCATTTTTAGAAGGGTGCTGATCTAATTTTCTCTCTTAACACTCAAGTTTGCTTCTCTGTCATTTTATGTCATAGCTGCTGTTTCATTTAGTTCCATCTGTAACTTCCATTACTGTGACAGCTTTATGATCCAATACCAAATTCAAATGTCACCAAGTTAGAAAATTTAGAACACAAAACATTTTATTTGACAAACCAATTAATTATACAATCGTCTACAGAGATAAAGGAGTTCCTCTGGTAATTTTAAGGTCTTTGCCAAAGGACAGAGAACAAAGACTGACAAACTGAAATTTGACACTGGTACCCTTTTAACGAGTGGGGCTACTGATTGTTTGGTTAAGTGGACCACTGTTTTTTTTCCTACACCCACTTTGTACCACTACTTTATATCAAATGTTTACAAACTGTCAGCTGATTGTTAGTTATTTCCTCATTGTCTCTTGATCTTTCGTCCCCAATAGGAATGCAGTGGAGCCAAGGAGCCCAGCTGAGAGCCTTGAAGAGGAAAACTGAAAAACACAAACTGACACAACACTATACTATATAAAATAAAGCTATTTTTGACTCAAAAGAAATAAGACTGTGTCTCAAGGGCGCAGATAGAGAGAAAGAGAAAGAAACAAACTTCCAGTTCTGTGTTTAAAACTCAGGAGATCAGGATTCCTCCCACTTTATATAACTTCACTTAAACTCAGGTAGCTAGAAGGCTATCAAAGAAATACAGAAAATGGATGACAGCACTCAACTCACAGACAAGAGTTATCTATAAGACTACTGCAAAGTGCTGAATAAAACACACCTGTCCCAGCTTCTGCTTAGACCTTTCTCTCTTTCTCTGTCTCCATGTCTTCTAGCCAGCCTCTGTCCTCTGACTGAATGAGATCCAAAGTGCCAGGTTATCATTTTAAACCTCCATTATTGTTGATGTCAGACTTCTATTGTACCTTTGAGACAGATTTTGGCTCAGTGTTCCCCATGGCTCCAAGCATGACTTTTCAGATTGTGACAGACTGCTACTTATCCTCTGTCTTGACTAGAGACTTTTAATGCCAGTCAGTTTTTCAATGGCAAAACTCTTTCTGCTAGCTGCTCGTTTTTAGTGTCATTATTTTGTTAGCTCATTTTACAATATATTCATTGCTTCGCATAACACTACTGGTGGCCGGCAGTGTGAACACTCAGCATCCTAGTAGATACAGCTATGGAATCAGTTTTAAAAATTCTACATCACCCTTTTCTCAAGTTAACAAGATTTTCAGAAACGTGTCCGAGATTTTTACAAACTCCCACGTCATCATGTTCTCGAGTTATCGCTTTAACAAACTTGGGTATGCCCACCCCACACAACCCAATCAGCAAGGTGACAACAATACCCCATCAGTCTTTTTATGGCTGAGGAGAGGAAGGAATCGGATGATTCTGCAGGCTTGGTTTTAGATCATCCAAAAACTAATAATACTAAAAAAAATCAGATTACTGCAAAGTAAAATACAGATGCTCCACACTACTGCCTGAGTTTCCTATGAGGCATCATTGTGCTTACTGGAAGTTGGATATTTTCTATATTTCTGACCATTCTCTGTAAATCACTGCTGTGTGGAGATTGAATCAATGATTTATCTACTGTACCTCTGTACCTTTCATTTAACAAATCAAATGTCTTTTGTGAGAAAAGGCTTGTTGTCTGTCAGTTACGTCCAAGTTATACTGGAAAGCTAAAATAGACTCCACATTGATCCACAGCTCCTGCAGTGAATTCATTCTCTAATCCACAGGACAATCAAAGACAGCAGGTATATCATCTGGCAATGTTTTTCTTTTTTCTACCTCCCGACCTCTTGCCTCATCTGTCTCTCTTAAGCTGTTTTTGACATCACATCCACTCCTGAAGCCTCTCCTGACACAGCTAGCATCTCCACAACACAGCCAGGTTGACACTTATCATCACAACAGCAGACCCTGTCCACATCTGTGGACAGCATGTTCTGTGCTTTGTACAGTCAATGTAGAGGACCACATCACAACCTACCATGTAGGTGCATCAACAGTGAGCAGTGCTCGCTCTGCCTCTCTGATAGGACAGAGAAAAAACAAAACTGTGAAAACATATACAGCTTTTAATGCGCAGAGTAAACAGCTTCTGTCAAAGCTTTTAAGGTTTTCTTTGGACTTTTTCTTTCTTTATTTTTTGTTGTATAAATGGCAGGCTCCTAATATTATCTGGACTTTGAATAAAGGTATTGCATCATAGAGAAAGTCTGGTCTGATGTTTGGGTCAAAGGTTTTGGTTCTGTGCAAAGAATATATGGAAATTCTGACATTTCAGAGATGATTATAGACAAAATTGTACCTTTAATATTTCCTTGACTGTAAATAAGCTTGCAGTTGTTATTAGTTGATACAACAAAAATCAAACATATTGCCCACCTAAAGTGCTCTGTTACAGCTGGGCAACTGGTGTGTTTGCGAAGCAGACCCAAAAGCAGACACGGAAAAGAGGAAAACTAAGTGTAGCAAGAAGCGAGCAGTTCATTTAGGCTGATGTCAAAAACAAAGGCAAGGCGAGCTGGAGCAAAACTAAACTAAAACCTATACTGGGATCAACTAAAACAAAACATGAAAACAAGGATGTGAAATAAGAACATGAAACTGAACAGTAGCTTGAAAATCCTAAGGTGTGAGATGACATGAAGAAAGATGGACAGACAAGCCAAAACTAAGCAGAGGGAGACAGGAGGGTAATGAGGAAAGTGGAAACACCTGGGGAAACACAGCTGACACAAATGAACCTGACACCACAGGGAAGTAAAACTAAACACACCTAACATGGAAACACCAGACTCTTAAAATAAAAAGACCTTAATGGGACGTAGACTAGACAACAAGAGCTTGACAACGGAAACACGCAGACATGAAACACATGACAGACTTGGGAGACACGGAACACAAGGAGAGACACATGAGAACAGATAAGGAGACGTAAGCACGGGCATAACTAAACGTTAAACACAGAGGACAGGAGAAGTCTCATAAATAAGGAGACATAAATCAAACATAAACTAGACTAAAACTCAACCATACCCAAACTAATAATAACATCACAAGAACTTAATATTATTCCAATATAACACAAGAAATCAAAAATAGAAAATTAACTCAAAATGCTGGGTCATTGCTGTTGAAACCAAATGCCCTCAACCACTTTCTTAATCCTGAATTTTACAGTGATTGGTGGTCTGGCAAATTCACAATTTCTATTCTATTCTATTCTATTCTATTCTATTCTATTCTATTCTATGCTATGATATGATATTCTATTAAAATTAAAAAAAATCATAAACAGTCACCTCGAGCCACTTTATACTGTAAGGTAGAGACCTTGCGTTTGATATACAGAGAAAATCCTAACAGTCAGGCAACACTATAAGCAAGCCCTTGCAACAGTTGGAAGGGAAAACTAGATGTAGGGAGGGGCAGCCATCTGCCATGGGGGTGAGTGGAGGAAGATAACACAATAACAAATACCCCCTGATAATATATGCATCTTTAATTTTATTTGACTTTTACAAGTCATACCTGGACTGTCATCGGTGCGGATGTGGCAACTTATCTTCGATTATGTAGTATACATTTGATAGACCTGCCTTTTATAAACAGTCTATGGCTTCACAGTAAAATCGGCATCACATAAAATTAAACTTGCTTTTAAAGATCAAATTATATCATGGCAAGTTGATACACAGACGTTTCTCCACTCTCAGCACTATTCACCTTAATTATAATTAAATACCTTTAGCATCAACGTTCTTTACTTTTTTCTCAGGTATTTTGCTTATAATCTTGACACTGCAATATAGTTGCACCTTTCTTATATGTTTGGGATGCACATCACTAACAACATCCATGCTACAATTGAATGTGCAAAAATTTATTAGGAAACAAAGTGTAATGCTGTGCGGTCAGACTGCTTGCTGAAGACATCATTTTATCTTTCCAGCAGGTACATCTTTTATTACTGACTCACTGTCTAAGACTAAATCTTGTGTTTAGGAACCCTAACTTAATAAGCACATTTTGAAACCTCTAAATAATCTATCTGGGTTGTTGAAGTATCTGTAGGTTTATTTATATCTAAATAAATTAATAAACCTATAGAATGGGGTCTTGGGAGAAGTTTACAGACTACAGTTGGCTACTAATTGAAAATGAGGACACAAATGATTATTTAACCAGCAGAATATTATAATGAAGAGGAGAGATAATTATTATGATCTGACCTATATTGGCAATGCAAATTAATCTAAAAATACATAATTAAGGCTAAAAATGGTTTTCAGGAAATTTTCCCTGAAGCAAATATTCATGTTAATGCTCCACAAATTTCTCAGCTGCCTTTGAGGCTTTGATTACTGGGGGGAAATGGTGGTTAAGGGGACAACAGTAGTGACAAAGATCTTTGGGCTTGACAATAGCATTCAAATAACCACATCCATGTTAATGTTACTTCAAGAACATTACCAAATAGTCTTGAAGTAACATTAACAATACCTATTGCCAAAAAAGTTCCCAAATGACTTTAGCACTATAGCTGATAAAAAGCAAAATGAAAAAAAAAAGTTATTGCATTTGTATTGCAATGCTAAAACTGTGAGCAACAAAACAGAACAATAGCATACCTGTCCAGAGAAGAGAAGAACTAATCTTTTCTGCTCAAGATTTCCCCCTTTTTTAAAAAAAAATATATAAAATTGCCACCACTTACTTCTGTCATTATCATCAAATTATATACTAATATTTGACAATAACAAGCACTGGGGCAATTCTATTTTTTTCATTAAAAAAGAAATATGTCACTATGAAAACATCTCAGGACACATTAAACGATATTACTGGCAATCTGTACGTATTGCAGTCACTTTTACAGAAATGGCAATCAAAAACCATTTAGTTGCTAATGCTAGCTCTGTTAACCACACAGGGTACAGATGGTAGCTAATCTCAGAGTAGTGAACGCAGAGCTAGCAACAGCTTGTCTAGCATGCTAGTCTTCCAACAGCCAACTGTGTCCACAAAATGTCAGTTATTTAAAGGATAAAATAGTCAACACAATTAATGACAAAATGCTGTTTGAGGTGAAACAAGAGAGATCATTGACTTTTTTAAAATGATGTTGATTCTTAGATTTGGCCAGATGGTGAATTTAAACCAAAAAACCTTGCTGTGAAGCAACAGTGCAAATTACCATGCTACTATGATGCCCTGATACTTCATCTTTGCGGACATTGCATCTGGGATTGATCTTGTACTTTATCAATCTGTGGAACCAGCACCCCAATACAGGAAGTCTAGATCGGCTCTCTGTTTTAAAGTGTCCTAACCTCTGATCCTGTGAGTCTTACCTAGCAGATCAATCAATCAATCAATCTTTATTTCTAAAGCACTTTTCATACAGTGATGTAGCACAAAGTGCTTTACATGGTTAAAAGCACCCCCCCCCCACACACACACACACACTAAAATTGGACTGGGTACAGATGGGCCAGGTGAGGAAACACTATCACAGGGAGCCGTCTGCACCGGGAGCTGCTCACAGACCGCAGTCTCCAGGAGACACCGACCCAGGGCACACAGCAGGAGGGAGGCAAAGAAGCCCCCCAGCCAGGCTGAGTATACCCACAGAGCCCCAGCAGCCACGGTCAATCACAGCCCCGATGCAGAGAGCCCCCTCCGAAGAAACACTGGAGATATGACCCAATAAAAATATATACAGAATAAAAAGATAAAATAAATAAGAATGGGATACAATATAAATATAAATAGAATAAGAAGATAAAAAATGAATAAGAATAAAATCAATAAATATTCGGTAAAACCTAAATAATAATCTAAATAGAATAACAGGATAGAATAAATAAGGATAAAATTAATAAACGTTAGGTAAAAGCTAAATTAAAAAGGTGGGTCTTGAACCATTTCTTAAAA
>VUQR01018117.1:23822-51198 GCA_015108515.1 Hemichromis elongatus | reverse complement strand
GACTACAAGCCCATTATCATCAATGGAGCTCCAGTGGAGAGGGTACTGTCCTTCAAGCATCTCCTCAGACCTGACGTGGTCTGCCCACATTCAGGCCCAGTCCAAAAAGGCAAGGCAGCGCCTGTATCACCTCCGACAACTGAGGAAGTTCAGGGTCTTGCCAGCGATCCTCAGGACTTTCTATGCAGGTGCTGTGGAGAGCATCCTCACACAGAACATCGCATCCTGGTATGGGAACAGCTATGTTAAGGACCAAAAAGCTCTCCAGAGAGTGATCCGTACAGCAGAACGCTGCTGCAGGATTGCTTCCCCCCCCTTCAGGACACTTACACCAGGAGATGCTGGACTAGACCAGCGCAGATACTGAAGGACCCGTCTCATCCTGGCAACAAACACTTCACACTTCTGCAATCCGGCAGAAGGTTCCGCACCATCCGAGCAAGGACAGAGAGACTCAAGAGGAGCTTCTGTATCCCCAAGCCATCCGCACTCTCAACCATAAAAAGAGTCTGGCTACTCTTCTGTTACAGAGGAACTACTAGCCCAGTTTGCAAATCCAGAGGCACCACTGCAGACCTCCATGCAACACTGTGGAGGTGTGACAACACCCAGAGCCTTAAGGAACTCAGGGCAAATCTGCCATCAAGAAGATGTTAAGTACATCAGTGACTTCACTCCCAGTAATAGAAGTGTTGTCCCCCTCATTGCCAGACTGTGCTTCCATTAGAGAAGGCAGGACTGAGGAGATCCTCAGTCTTCCTCCCACTGCTTTCTATATCTACAGCTGAAGTCAGCAGTGTCCTACTGCCACCGCATATGGTGAAAGAAGAGTTCACACAGTAGTTGGGGGAGGGGTGTCTTTTGACACCTGGACTATTTTTATTTATATAACCTTGTATAATATAGTTTAACTTTGGAATGTTCAACATTGCAGTTCATTTACTTTCACTTTTTTAAAGTCCTACATAGTTGTATTTGATTTGTACATCTGTAACAAAATCATTTCTCCACTTGGATTAATAAAGTATTCTGATTCAGACAGGGGTAAAAGGACAAACACCTGCAGAAATCCATACAACTGGATCACATTTGTATTTAGGCATCTATTATAACACAAAGGGGAGGACACAAAGTGAAAGACATCATCTCCATGCTCTTTTATCGTTCTATCCGACCAGTTGGATGCTCCATAATAATTCTGGAACAACGTTCTGTGAACAGTCGAGACAAAAACCTAACCTTCTAGCAACGATGCACAATGCTAAGTTTGGGAGGAAAACAGCACTGCCTAGCCACACCAATTCCTTAAATGCATTCAATATAATATCAGGTAATTAAGGGTGGGAAGGGCAGATTTGGTCCAAAATTCCTCTTCACAGCTGCAAGAGTCTTATAAGCAGATAAGGGGACTGTTGCTGCTAAATGACAGTTCCTAAAGTAAAGACTTTACTTACTTTTCCCCAGGTGGGCTGTGAGTAATTACTCAGCGTGTTTAATAGAGATGCTTAAAGTTTAGCTCAGACGAACATCAGACCGTATTGTATCCAGAATGACCGCAGAAATCGCTTTGATTCCAAAAGATGCGCAAACTGCAAATGAATATGGAAATGAACGCCTCCCGTACTCTGTGAATCATTCCCGATGCTCTCCCTGAAGTAATTCAGCGTTCCTGTTTGATCGTTTTATTCATTCAATTCCTCGATGGAGTCTCATTCCTTTTGATTCATTAGGTGTGATGCTTGATTTGAGGTTTAATTGGTGAAACAAGTATCTCCCTGGCTCGCTCAATCGCTCCCTCCCTCCCTCCCTCCTTCCCAGTTTGACCTTCAAAAATGACAAATGCAATAAGATTAAGGTCAAGATAAAGGACATGAAAGGCCTATTTGCTCAATTGCAGTACACATAAAAAGGTCAAATTTGCATCTCTCTCTACAACACAGTGGTCCAATCAGCAGTGCTGATGTGACTTACAGCTGATGGATTCCCCTGATAAGGAGGGCGTCGTTGAAAACCATCACCCCGACACTCAGCGGAGGAGCTCCGTGAATAATTAGTTCAAACACAGACGGCGTTTACTCGGCTCTGCAAAGACACTGACACAGATGTAGCAACAACCAGTCAAAAGCAGTCAGGTTTGGATTACAAAGAAAACACTCGTGGCCTTCTATTGCTGACAAGCTGTTTCACAGGTGTCCTCGTGTGTACTTTAGAAACACTTGGGGGGGTTGCGCTTATTTACTTTGTCTCTGAGTGGTAGATGAGAAGATTGATTCCACTCCCATATTTATGTGTTAGATATAGAGCTGGACCTGGGAGGATATTTACCTAGGCTGACACAGAGACTGAAGACTGAAAGCAGGGCAAACAGCTAAGTGGGAGGATGCAGGCAGCCTATAAAAAAGCAGAGGAATGTGACCCCCAGTAAGCTTTAGTTCTCCATTTAAGGAGTATTTTTGCCTGTTTATAAGCTTTCTTTTCGTCCACTATGTTCTCCCACACTTGACATAGTAATGCAACAGTGGAGATTTTAGACTTTAAAGAAATATTTAACATATTTAACCTATCGCACAGCTTTGATGGCTGTTTTTCTAAGACATGTGCCATTTATATATTGTTTGTTTAAGTTGAGATTAAAAGAAAGTGAAAGTAATGAGAACAAACAAAAGAAAGCAGCGATATTTTGTAATGATTGTGAAATGCACGTTTGAAATAAAAAATCGACAGAACTGAACTGAAATATCACGAGATTTGAATTATGAAACGCTGTACACAACTAAACACAGCCACTAAATAATTATTTTAACTTATCAAGTTGTGTGTTAGTGTACTCTGCTGCTGTTTGTTGAACAAAGCGTCGTTTCAGTTTCATAAAGTCGTTTCTTGGATTGATTAATATTTACTTAAAGCTACTATAAGTAAAATATGAACTTGTTTGATTAAAAGTGGCAGCAGTGTTTCCAGGGTTTCAGGGTTTTTTTTTGACACTGCCACTGGGAGGTGCCAAAGTTGAAAATGCAAAAATTAGATTTGTGTATTTTTTTTTTTTTTGCACATTTCAAACTGATTATTTCAAATCGAAGCATCTTGTCTTTCTCATTTTTTATTTTTTTTTATTTTGTAAAAATAGAAATGCAGCCTTTCTCTCAACAACTCTCACTGTGAACCAGCACACAAACCTGGCATAGTCCAGTCAATGTCCACGGACATTTTTCTGCTTTTGTTTTGGTATTTGTGTGCGTTTGTGTGTGTAAATCTTATTACTGATTCACACTGTGCAGAGCAAAATGCAAATCTCCATAATGTAACTCGATACATTTTAGTATGATGGCTTAGTCGTGATTACAGTTATTTTTTTATTTCCAGGGAATGAATGTATGTCATTGTAATCTCCTCGGACAGAGGGCATGGTAACACAGCTGTTTGTGTGTGTGGGCGCCGGAGAAGAGTGGACTCACTACACAGACCATCACCAACTGCTTGCAGCCAGCAGTCTTTTAGTTCAATTATTAAATCCCTATGTGTCCGCCCAGCCCACACACTCAGGCCAGGTTCTTGGCAGTGTCTTTGAACTTCAAGATTTTAGATGCAAACTTAAGTCTGAACAGCTTTTAAAACACACAGGAATGCAGTTCAACATAGTTCAGTAATCAATAAAAGATGACACTTACCTTGAATCTATTTAAGCCATCTGTAGAATGTGTCATTTATTTATCAAGCAGACGTCACTTTGCTGTGTTTGCAGTCTCAGGCTTTTGGGTAAGAACAAAGCAGACTTCATTCCCTCAGAAGAATCTGTTTAGTACCATGAGTGCACCCAATTGTTTCCCTAGAACAATTTCAGTGCCTGCTCAATTCGCTCTTGTCACCGAGAAGAACAATAGAATGTGTCACAGCTGACATCTTTGTGTTTAGTACAGCACACCGAGATACCTGCTGCCCAAGGCAAGACAGAGATGCAGGAGGAGACTTGGCACGGAAATCTAATGAGATGCTTTAACACTGTGTGCATTTGTCAAGAAGGTTTTGTTTTATATAGACATGCTTATTTATATGGGGGCTTATCATAGGAGCAGAGTGTTGCTTAAAGTATTATTGACTGGGCTGGATGAGATTTCTCAGTATAAGAATAGCTCTTCATGATGTGAGAAAATTAAATGTATGGCATCATCTTACTGAAAAGCAGCTTGTTTTATACACAAGACAAACTTACTTGCTTGACTCACATTCTCAACTCGTGCTTATTTAGACGTAAGAAACTTTATCCCTTAAGATTTGCTGGTAGCTGAAGGTTGCCTTGAAGTAACACAGTACATTTTTATTTACTTTGTTGTTTTGGCTGCACTGCCAGAGTTAAGACAATGGATGCAATGGATGATGCTTTTATTTTTTAGAACAGCCAAACCTTTAAAAGCTAAGCCAGACTCTTTTTTTTCTTCTTCATTTACATCAACACTGAATTTGATCTTACAAACATTAACTTTTATTGACCTCTTCTGTCCAATTCTTATTCTTTCTGGCTAATTAGCATAAGCTGCAGCATTTTACTACTTTTACTCTAATCCCGCTCTAATGCACTGCACTGCGGTGTGTTCATTTCAGATTTAACGGCCTCTAGCATTTCTTATTAAGACTTTATATGTGAAATATTTGCAGGGAGTTATCATGGAAAGCAAAGCCATTTTATCTGAATAAAAACAGGAGGGCTGGAGATGTGCAAGGAAGCAGGCTAATCTAACATATTGTCATGTGATCAGTTGTAGTTGACTAATAGATGTAAACTGTGCACTGTGACTGATGTGAGCAGCAACTCAGTGATGCATATCGCTGTTAAATGTATTTATAATGTTCAGTGTTGAAAGGTGTGCTATGTGGAAGACTAGCACATTATCACGTCATTTATTTTGGCCTGTATGTACATCAACAACTGTTACATTGATGGACCTCTCCTATTGGCCAGTTACCCCACTGCACTTCTCCTACAGTGGACCAATCACACACGAAATTCATTCTGCAGATCCGCCCAGGTTATGGAGCTCATGTAAACTGATGCTGGAAATAAACTTCAATTCACTTTAGGTCATATTTTTATAACCTAAAAAAATATTGTGGTCTTCTCACTACTGTACAACCCAACGCTGATTACAGTGACTATCAAACTACTGAATTAATGTTAGATAGCTGGATAAAACTCGTGTTTATTTTGTCTCCAGCTAGAATATCCTGAGAACCATGAAGCCAGTGCCTCGTGGAACCAAAGTCTGCCTCTGGCATGTTGCCATGTAAAGGACAGGAAATGCTGTGTAACGGCACAAAATTGGTTCTCCTTAGCATAAGCAATGATATAGCAATTTCAGAATTTTCAATTCATCTCACTCCCCAAAATAATTTGGTTATCAGCTGCCCTGAGGACTGTAATTATGTTTTCAGAGGAAAAGAGTGGGTCAGCAAGTGTTCTGCTTCTTTACTTTGCTCAGCGACTGCTCCCACAGTGGTTGGGGTCAACGAGCAAAATATCTCATCATGATGCTATTTTACAGAGGTTGAGAGGGGGGCCGAGAATTCAGTTTCACTGACCCCGCTAAGAAGGAGATTGATAAAAGTTAGTTTTATGCTGCAGTAACTGCATTTTTCACACTGTGTTACTGTGCAACAATGTGCACCAATATACATGAAAATCTCAGAGCCGGTCTGTGGTGCTCGGCCCAGTATATGTTAAATTAAATGCATTAATCTGCACGAGCTTCAAATATGAATATTTAAATGTAAATGGTATATTAATTTAAAAAAACACAATTAGGGCTCTGTTATGCACATATGCGTGGCAGGTAGGAAAAAGGGATCTCAGATTTTGTAGACATGCGATACATTAGTGGTTAGATACATCCTCTACATCATCTTTAACATTACGGTTTATTAAATTTTCCCTGTAAGATA
The DNA here is from genome assembly GCA_015108515.1 of Hemichromis elongatus. Classification (NCBI taxonomy): domain Eukaryota; kingdom Metazoa; phylum Chordata; class Actinopteri; order Cichliformes; family Cichlidae; genus Hemichromis; species Hemichromis elongatus. The sequence goes on along the minus strand of VUQR01018117.1, from coordinate 45,264 downwards.
AATTTGGATGTCTTCTTTGATGGAACTGAAGCTTAGATTCAATCAAGCAATGTGATAAAAAAGGATTATGGAATATGAATTGCATTAATCATGCCTTGCAAAGCAAAAGAAGAGACTCCATGTACTGTGTACCTTTTGCACACTAATAATAATCTTGAAGCGAGGCTGATTGTTGTCTCATGCTGAAAGACTGAATGCTTCATTCACCCCCCCCCCAACCACGGTGGCCTCAAAATCAGGCCTTCGGTTGGCTTTGGAGAGACGGAAACAGACAAATCATGAATCTTTTGTTTTCTTAGTGGGTCGTTCCACTGGGGACATGCGATGCTGGTTGATTGCCAAGACTCATTAAAGCCCTGCTCCACATTCTTGAATGGTCTTTTGGACATGAGCGGCTTTGATGTTTTTTTTCTGATTTGCACTTTTCTGTCTCCCTCTCTGGGCTCTTTCTCTGAGCTGACATGCTGTGTGACACCTAGTCTAAAGGATGCCGTTTCACCGCATCCAAAAATGAAAGAAGTGTTGATAGAGCAGAAAATTGCCCTTGTTGGTCCCTTAAGTGACGCTGGGAAATTAGATAGCCATGGTGATATACCTCTGCAGCTGCCAGAGAGGCTCCACTTAGCAGCTTACGGCACTGGGCAGGTATCAACCTTTCCCCTTGGGGCTTCCCACAAACCTCAGCCTTTGCCTTCTGATAAAAAAAAAAAACAAAAAAAACAACCTCAAATGCATCCAGACTCGGGGTATGTGAGGTGGTGAGCAGAGGGGCCAAACAGGAAAGATTTACCGAGAAGTTGAAATTATGAATGACAGTTGTTATCGGTAGCTTTTTTTTCCTGTTTTGGCTGGCATTTGGAGCAAAAACAGCCATAGGTCGAAAAAGCTTCAAAGTATAAATAAGTCAAAAAATATCTGTCGATGCTTTCTTCATCCACTGCATTGTCATTTCATTTCCCCGAAGATGAGTTTCTGCTGGCCAGCGCGATACAGCCGCAGGCCATTTGTGCACACAATGAACAGCTTGAGGTGGCTTTCCAAGGGCTTGATGAGCTGTCAGGACGTTGTCACTATAATGGAGCTGCAGCTGACCAGTGTGTTGTGTAGCCAACAAAGCAGTTACTCTTTGCTCATTTTTCAAAGCATTTATATTTCAACAGCATTTGGCAAAGAAAACAACCTATTTTTTCCAGGGTGGACGCTCCTTCGCTTCACGGATCTCCCGGAGTAATTAATTACCACACACACAGCCACACGGCAGCGTACGCACGCCACACTCGTTGACCTGAATTAATATGCATCAAATGAACATTTTGGCTGCTTCATCACACTTCATAGACTGGGTGGCAGGTGGGAAATATGAAGCGATTTTATTACGCATATTTCACTTTCCATTTGCACGTCTGCAGGCGGGAAGATTCGACTGCAAACAGGCTTCGATGGAAATCTGCTTTGTGTTTTCGTGCACTTCTCCACCCTTCGGGAATCTTAATGGTGTGAGCGCAAATATCTTTTTGATGAAGTCTTATATGGTGTGATTACTCTTAATGAGCCAATCTGCCAGCGCCCCGCTGTAAAATCATGCTCAAGATAGTGTTAATGCGTGCAAATGTGGACCGCATTGCCTCCTACCTAGTTAAATAATAGCTCCTACTGGAGTCTCGATACAGCTCCTTTGAATTCTGCAAAGTCTGGGTTTTGATCGATTAAACCGGAATATTTTTTTTAGGAATCTCCCACTTTTGGTTGTTGGTGGATATATTCCAAATTGCATATGATTTGAGACCTCTAATATTTAAAGAAATGTCATGTACTCATTAGCATAGCAAAGAGAACCAGCACGTTCTTTCAGCAGACTGAAAGCACCAGCAGTGTTTGAAAACAGAAAAGAGACGACTTTATTTCTGGGCACAAAATATTATGATAAAACGTCCTTCAAGTTCCCTCCAAATCCTGGCAATCTATCTTGAAAGCTGTTCATATTTTCTGTGGCGCATCTTTTTAAGCGGGAGGGAAAATCAATGGCTAAGCAAAGTAATGACTTCCTATTGGCCTGCAGCAGTGAGCACTGTGGCACTGCCAGCTGTGCATCCTAGCGAGGGTCTCCAAATAATGTGCTGCAAAGCAATTTCACTTCTCAAGGAGGAGCCTTTAGTAACCACTCTCACCACGGCGTCCTTATCAATACAGCGTGCTCTCCCCCCCGGCTACCCCCTCCTGTTTTGGCTCGGCACAAATTAATTTTACTTACAGTACAATTCATCATTGCCTCTGCAGTTAAGAGGCAAAAAGAGTTTTAACTGACAAGAGGAAGAGATCTCTAACTTCCTTGTTCTCTTGCTTTGTTTAATGTCCCCCGTTCTTCGGGGGGGTATGCAAAATAAGAAATCGTTCGGCTGAATTTTGTCATCGTGCCGTTAGAGCATGAAGTCTGTTTGCATCGCTGTTTAACCGCTGTTGGGAGACATCAGCGTTGTTCGAGATTCATTTTAATTCTTATTATGCAAGACAGGGTTGTATAACAAAACTGCAGATGTAGGCCTTTTATGCAACTCACGAAAAAACAAACACACATTTAAATTGATAAACAAATGAATAAATAATTACTAGCAGCTCGAGGACACAAACTGCTCTGACGTCTGGAGGTGCAGCAGTGGTTAGTTTTGTGTTATTTGCAATAATGGCAGCAGGGTGAACAGGCTGAGGTAGGTAGATCCTTTAGTATCCTCTGGGCCCTCTTGAGGCACATCAACTCATTGATATCAGTGATTAAAGGTCGATGGGGGATTTTAATCTGCATCACATACCAGCGTGTGTTGCTTTAGGTAAGGATGTCTCCTATTGCTGCTCCAGCATTTACAGCATTTAATTGTATTCACAAAGAAATAGAGATGAGCATTATTTTTGAATAGTGGACAAGGTATGAAAAATCAGCCTCAGCAGCTTTTTCTGTTCATTTAATGCATGTTTTCTCTTGTTCTTCCCAGTGTCTGCTAAGATGTAATGGGTGACAACCTCTCGGGGCTTCATGACCTGCAGCACAGCAAGGAGAAATTTATGGCTATTGGTGGGTTTCTTGGTTGTGACGGAGCAGTTGGGACATTATGCTGGGAAAAATGATGATGTAGGAACAAACCATCTGCAATCCTTTCCCAATGCAGAGTTCACTGACCCGAAAGAAAAAGCCAGGAGGCAGGAGGTTGAATCTTTTTAATATTTTATACTGCTCAGATAGTTCTGCAGTCCTCAGCGCACTTTAAGGACATGCATTTTGTTTTCAAACCAAGCAGGTTTTTATTATTTTCTGCATATGCACTTGTCTTCACTTTCCTGCTGCATCCCTAGCCCTTGTGCTAAATGGAGAAAAATGTTGAGGTGTGAAATTGGGAGTCACTTGGAGCGCTCTATTCTCGTCTCTCTTATCAGCTAACCCATTTTTAATGGGATTTCCAAATTCATGTTCCGTGGTTGTGGGCACCTTCTTGTGTGGTGAACGCGTTCAGTCATCCCCCCACTGAGAAAGTCGGATTTTAGTCTCACGAGGAGCATCATATTTAGATTTAAGGTTATACACGTTTAACTAACTAAAACACAGACGAGGCTCAGTGAACTCACTCATACACATAGAATTACATCTTTTATCCATATACTTGTCATTTATTATTAAGGTATAATCAGCAAATCTTATTAAACACAGTGTAAATAAAGACAATATCTGTTGCCAGGTTTCAAAAATAGCGGTTTTGATGTTCATGAAGGGTACGCTCATGACTCATTGAGTTACACCACTGACTAGCTAATTGGTGCAGTTTGCTGAAATCACATTTTCAGATCACCTTGGATAGCTTGGAACAGAGGCCGAGTAGCTACTAAGTACCTGATACCAGGTACTACAACCAAATCAAAACCCCTAAAAACTGAGTCGATCCGAGCCGAGCCAGGCCGATCAGGGTCGGTACTACCCGGATCTTTTACCAGTAGCAAAAATAGAAACATAATTTTAAGAAATTAGAAGCATTCGACCCTTCCGTTGACACACCTGTTTACCAAAGCTTCATCAGAAAAGGTCTTGTGGAAGGGTGACTGTCAAGTTATTCTCGAGGTAGGGAAACAAGGAGAAAATACTGAAATATTCCAGATTAAATAAGAACTGGAGTTAAAATAAGTAACGGATCTCATGGAGTGATGAATCCAAATTTGTAACGTTTATGTACAGAGGAAGTCGGGAACCGGTCCTGTTGGGTATTTTGGAATTATGAAAATTTGCCGTCCCATCTAGAAAGTGTCTGATTGGCAACAGCTTGGTTTTTTCAGCAGGGCAATAATCCCTAACACAGTGCCAGTGCAGTAAAAGCATGCCTGGAAAGAAAAACACATAGTGGAACACTAGAAGTCATGCACCGACCTCCCCAGAGCACAAACCTCAGTATTATTGAAGCGGTGTGGTGTCATCTTGACTGAGAACAGAACAAAATATTCAGTTTAAAGCAGGAATATATTACAGGTACTCCATCAACACACACAGATTTTATGTTATCTTAAAATCAACTTTAAACACAGACTAGACTCTAGATCAGAGGTGGATGCTGTAACTTTGCCATGAAAGCCATAACAATTATTCACAGTAGAAAAAAGGCTGTGGTGGTATCAGGGTTCATAAACTCTGCTCAGTTTGCTGTACCAATGCCCATAATTCTGCTGCTATTCAAAGGAACCCTTCCAGTATAATTGTTTTTGCTTCCGTTCGATTAACTAACTGGATGGTAGAATAAAGTCATAATTAATCTCTTTTTTTCATTACATAGATCCCTGTATTGTACCAGGGATTATTAGTTTGTTTAATTCATATGATTGTAAACAAATGTTTAATCCTGCTAATAAAAAAAAAAAGCCTTTTTAAAATTGAGGGTGAATGTGAAAGTCACAAACTGAGCTCACTACCTACACAGCTACAGACGTGGGCATATACATGTAACCTTTTATTTTGTCATAAATCAGACAAGTGACGTTCAAACTTTTGGCCAAGACAAAAAATTCAAGGCATACCGGTTGTCACATATCTGCAACATAAATCCTTTGTCATCTACTTACGTCTCCTCCCTTACCTTACCAGACCCTGACACTGTCCAGCTAATGGTCTCCCTCCCCTCATGATCAGGTCCAGCACTCTTTTGGAGCCAGCCAAGTTTCTTTCATAAAGGACGTCTGGTGCTTTTTTAGCTTGCTCGGCAAAGTGATCGCATTATCCAACTTCTCCTGACGTGCGACGCTGTCCACCTCAAGCCTTAAGAGTGGTAACTTTCACAGTACTAGCCACACTTTCAGCATCGCTCTAATTATCAGTCAAAGCATTTGTGTAAATTCGCTGATGTTACCTTTGAAAGAATTTTTGTTAGGATTTTTAACAATATATATAATTTGTAAGTAAAGCTACTGATACAGCGATGGTTAGTTTTTATGTACTTCTGCATCACTGTAACAGCGTATGGTTGTCATATAATTCCCCGGCATACTTGGACTCGCCTCAACGCACCGTTTAGAAACCCCTATCCTAGACTATGCTAAATGCTCCCTTTTAAATCATTGATACCTACGCGTGTTTAGCTCCTGCGCTTATATTTTATTTAAGTGTATCCAGGGCAAAAATATACCGTGTAGAAATCCGTGTAAACAAACACCCACATACAATAAATGGACAAGAAAAAGGTTCTGTGTCAGGTACTCCCCATTATCCAGATGAAACATAATCTAACTGTGGCCTTTGATCTTCTCTTTCTCTACATCCCGATGGTGCACAGAGCTGGAAAATCAAACACCAACAATAATTCTGAATAATGCACCTACATGGATTCAGTAACTGTAGCACACACGCATTCGTCACATGGACAACAACAAGCTGCGACGGCTACTGAAATGAATGTTTTTGGGCAATGGGAATGTGACTGCACCTCGTATGAGTATAAATCACCTTCTAAGTTGGTCCTTAACCCCTCATATGACCTAATTTGTGGATTTGAGCCATATAGAAACCACTTTTATACACTGCGACCGAGATAATTCAATTTACTGAAATGGTCTGAGTCACCCTAGTAGTAATATAGCTGTGTACTTTGGAAGAGAGCATTAAGTGGATACTGAAATACCGAACTGTACCCGGGTAGCTCATAGTCTGTTATAAGCCAATGAACCAGTATGGCCTTCATGGTGATCCAAGCAGAGATAATTATTCTGCGGCTTTGGTAGTACAGCACTGGAAATAGCACAGTATAGGAAAGTGTAGGGTTATGCGGGAGTGGTAGCGCTAAGTTATTATAATGTCTTTATCCTAAATATCTTTTCGATTAAATCAAGCACGGGTAAAACTGGAAATACTTCCACACTTCCTTCAAGGCATTTAAATATATAGCAAGACCTTAGAGAGCTACGTTAATGAAAAAAGAAGCTGAATTCTGCAAGATTTGCACAATACATTTTCAGATTAATTAAGGATCTCCCGACTGCAGCCTTGACCTTGTTTTGTTTTAAGTTAACTTGAAGCCTCCAAAGGGTCTGAGCAGGATTTGACTCTAATGCCTCTGACTGCCGCTGTTATTAAAAAAAACACCGGCACGCATCCTGACTTTCACTGTCACGCTGAGAATCAAAGGAAATCAAACAGTTCACTGCTGAATATCACAAGGGACAGGTTGTCATGAGTGGGCAATCAGCCACGGCTGACGAGAAAATCAAGAGCGGTGCAGATGAATAAATTCCCGTCTGCACAAACCCCGACATACTTACATTTTTTAAGATTTCACACTTCTGTATTTCAGATGAAGTTTCTGCTCCCATTTTTTAACATTTTAACTAAAACTTTACATACAACACCTTCCTTAAGAAACCTTCATGAGTAAGAATTCCTTTATTATTCATTTTCTTTCAGTGAAAATCCCTCTCATGTTTGTAGGTTAACACTGCATCACACATGTGATATTATTGTATTGTACAATAGTTTTAGTGTTAGTTGAGGTCTGGTTTTGTTTCAGCCTATTTTTTTCTATCTTTATCATTATAAAAGATTTTTAAAAAAATGTCTCATTTGACCTCTGACCTCTTCTTCAAGATCAATAGATTGACCTGATGGTCAGTGATATTAGCGCTATACTGAACTATTGTTTGTACTGACAACATTTAGGGGATGATATATGGGGATTCTAAATATCATGCCACATTTGACCTCTGACCTTACTTTTACATTTCACATCTGCTATTCTTTCAAGTGGCAGCGCGGTGGTTAGCACTGCTACCGCACAGCAAGAAGGTCCTGAGGTGGTCTTTCATGTGTGCATGTTCTCCTTGTGTTTGCGTGAGTTCTCCCCGGGTACTCTGGCTTCCTCCCACAGTCCAAAGACATGCAGTTAGTGGGGATAGGTTAATTGAAAAATCCAAATTGCCCATAGGTGTGAATGTGAGAGCAAATGGTTGTCTGTCTCTATGTGTTAGCCCTGCGACAGACTGGCGACCTGTCCAGGGTGTACCCCGCCTCTCGCCCTATGACAGCTGGGATAGGTTCCAGCACCCTCCACGACCCTGAAAAGGATACCGGTAAGCGGAAGCGAATGGATGGATGCATTCTTTCAAGTTGACCCAAAAATGTGCTTCTTATCTTTTATTGTCAAGAGAGAGAGAAGAGGATAGGCCAAAATGTATTGTAACACAATACTACATAACACACTCAAGTTATTCATGTTCATTAAGAACTGCTACACAATGTGTGTGTAATCAAAGTAAACATCCGCACTACGAGTTTCTTCTTTAGAGAGACCAAAATGAATACATACAAAATACGATTTCCATAAAAGTAAATGCTGGCAGACAGCGAGCTGCCTTAGCGGAGGTTTGTTCTCTTGGTTTCAGTTTAAAACATTTGTTTATTGTGTTGCTAAATTTGACCAAATTGAGCCTAAAACAATTTTATTAGAATAAGACTCTTTGTTGGTCAGCCTATCTGAAACTGCTTCAAATAACTAAAGTATCTAAATTAGGTCTATTCATCTGGTGTGACTGCAGGAGTGGTGCTAGAGAAAATCACCTTGTACTCTCAACATGTTGTAAGGTTTTGTTTTTCCTGTTCTTTACATTTTGATCACTCTGCATGAATGTTGCATGACGTTAAAGACTGGAGGATGTTAGCTCTGTTGCTCTGCTAGTTTATGGGAGTTTGCATGTTGTCCCTGTGCCTGCGCTGGTTCTCTCTGGGTTTCCTGCCTTCCTGGTTTGAAGCAGACCGGAGACCTGTCCAAAGGTCCAAAGGTTTATTGGCCAGTCTCAGGTATATCTTCATAGCACCACAACACTGGTGTTATTCGATGTTGTGTAGTCAAGCCTGAGGATCTGAGTCAGATCTTCTGATGTGCCGGCTCTCCCTTAGTTCAGGTCGTGGCCTGCCTGTTATCTTTATCAAAAAGTGTGTTTGCGCTGTTAAATGAAGCAGACGGTGTGATTAGTGGAAGATATCTTTTAACATGGACGTGTCAAATGCAGCAGATGGCATAAAAGTGTTCAAAACTGAGCATTAATTGTGTTTGTATGATAGAGGCTATTTAAGCAAATCAACATAGCCCTGAGATATGAAAACTGAAGCCAAGTGACTTAACTGTGCATATTTGCTTATGGTCAGCAGGGGGTGACTCCACTTTTACAAATGCATCACAGACTATAAAAGAATAGAAGAGGATAGTCAATTGATTTTATGCCACAATCTCGGCACTAAAGCACCTTTTTTTAATATATCACGAAGTTCATTTTTAAAATAATGGAGATGATGAGCAGGATCGAGTTAATTCAGGATGAACGCAACATCCTCAGTTTCTCAGGCAGATCCTTGCTTGTCACAATCAGCTTAGAAGAAAACCCAAGATGGCCAAAAAAGCCCAAGCTGATGATCCAAGATGAGAATCCACAAACCAAAGGGAGGTGCTATTGTAATAGCGTCTAACATTCACATACAATTTGTGGCTGGTAGGTCTTAATTTGTAGTATCTATACCAATATTACCGCAGGCACCAAGAAGCATATTCAATTAGTACTTTAATTAGCGTGCCCCAAGTTTGTCAATTAACAACAGATTTCCTCACCTCTGGTTTCTTTCTTATTACAGACTGCAGCAATTAGCTGATATTGTGTCCCTTGGAGAATGGTTCATAAGAAGAAAAGTTTTCCCCTCGCCAAAAAGGCTCCGGTCACAGCTCGATGCTTTAGTTCTGGTTTGGCTGAATGGTGTTACGTGGGAACACAGAACTGCAGGGACTCCAAGCTGCTCCTTTTAGGATCAAGAACTGAACCTGGTGCATGCACTAAGGCAAAATGACAGCGAGCTCCTCTAATCCGCTGCTCTAATCCACCTCTGCTCAAGGCAACTTGCCTGCTTTTAGCAGAGGTGCACCGCTCGCCAGAACACCTGATTCAGCAGGCACGGTCGCCGAACGGCTGAAATCAACAGCATACAATTGGAGGAACATCCTATTATCATAATGCAATAAAAGAGGGAAGAAACCAGCTCCAGGAATGTTTAGATATGCACCGTTTTCAGTGAAAGCTTTGTGAACAATAAGTGGTAAACGATCCATTTTATATATATGCTCAGTGTTCATGTAAAGTTTTATGTGATAATATAGAGGTCACAAAAGTTTTTATATGTAATACAATACACTGAGTAAGGTCTTAAAAGCTAAATGTAAATTTTTTTTTATCATCATAATTAATCAGTGTGTGCTTGTGTACCCATTTGGCGTTTCTAGCACACATGGGGGATTTTATGTTTTCCATACAGTGATGTAATCTCTGCTCTAAATGTCACGCATGTCTCGGATGATCTTAGATTTACGTATACTTATTTGCTAATGCATGCTTTTATTCCCAGGATTATCAGCTTGACTGATGGAGGATTTTTTTTTTTTTTTCATTGCAGAGGGAATTCTCCGGCCTGCAGGCGTCTGATAACAGGCAAACAAATTGGCAATTTCTTTAAAGGCAGTCAATTAAAATTAAAAGGACGGGTATTCTAAATCACCCTCTAGAGATGGCTTATAATTCAACTGATAGCTTTTGTGGAATGTGGAAGGATGAGAACTCATTTGTGTACACGTAATCTGTCATCTAAGGAGTGGCTAAGCCTGTGTTTAGTGAAGAACACTATAAAGTATGATCGGGAACATGTCCATCGTTTAGACTGGCAGAAAAATGCTATGCACACGAAGAGGAAAAGAATGAGAAGGAAGCACCTCTATGCCTCTATGACATCCCTTAAAACAAGTACTTAAAAGGTGAGGTATAATTAGAACAGTGGAGGCGGGACATCTGCTTATCATTTGAAATTGAAGGTTTCTGCATCATTTGCTTTTGTCTATTTTGGTTGCAGAACAGTCGTTTTTTTTTTTCCCTGCGCCATTCAAGCAGGTTTACCCCAGCTCATCTATATTGTTCCAGGTCTACACGTCAGACTAAAAATAAGGCCCACAAGGCTCCAGCATTTTCTCTTTTGTGTTCCACCAAGGAGTACAATAATGAGGGTAATAACATCTGCAGCACATGGACTCTTCAACCCAGTAATAGGAATTTGATTTACTTGTATCTGCCCTTTGGGTCTGAGTAGCTTGAGGCTACAAAGCTTTCATCGTCAAAGCTTTTCAGCTCGGCTCCAAATGGCATTTCTCTATTTTTCTTTTTCTTTTTTTTTTTTCACTTTTTTTTTCAGAATTTTTGAGATGGCTGTAAATTTCTATTGTTTCATAAAACACAAAGAGGGGAACATCATTACAATTTATGTGAGACACGTCAGTGAGGAGAACTGGCTGTTTTTCAGCTTCTTGTATAGTGAATGATGTGAGGGACCTTTGCCCAGATCTGAACTAAGGAATATATGATTCTATACCTGACGCTGACAGCTCAGGTGAATTGGATTATAGCATCTGTGGACATGTGTTGAGGTAGAAACCCAAGAAAAAAATCATTTACGTAAATAACTGGAAACCGTTTATCCTGGAGGAGCGTAAAATTGCCTTGGATTGCACTTAGATTTGCTGTGGAAAATTTGATATTCAAAAACCTTTAAAGTCATTGAAGAAACACTTTAGAGCATTTACTGTATGTATCATGCACAGTATAATGCATATTACACAATTCACTATAACCACAACAGTTCGTCCATGAAACTGAAGTAACACAATTACAAAGACACACCTCAAAGGTTTATTGTAACGCAATTTATTTATTGCAAATTTAATGCATTGGAAAACAGCCTGTGTTACTTCAGAGCTACCTCTTATCTCTCCTGAGTGAAGATGATCTGAGATGGAAAATAACTGGTAGACACCAAATAGTTACTTCATCCATTATTACGATTCATGAATCGATACGATTCATCTTAACGCCCGCACGTAGTGTGTACGCAGCTCTTTATGTTTTGTGCAGTTAGAGAAACTACCTGGAAGAAAGAAAGGCGAATAGTCTGACAATTTCTTTGATAATAACAAAATAAGCTGGAGCTTTTTACTCCTTGTTGTTAAGGACAAGATGCTTCACAAATGGTTTCAGTGAATGTCCCGAAATGACATAACGTGTTTTTTAAAAAAAAAAGTTCAACATGATGCATGCTCAATCATCCAGGTAAGGAAATCCTAAAATGATTTTATACCACAGGTCACATACAGCTTAAGTTCATCTTAAGTGTATCGGACCAGTAAAGTTATTGGCTGAAAAAAAAAAGAAAAAAAAGTGCAGTTTCAACAGTACTTCTCAGTTTTTTTCCAGAAAAAAATGCTTCTGCTGTATTTGATGAAAGAAAGCTGTGAGCAAGGCTCACTGGGCTCACGCTGGACATAAAGAAATGAAAGGCTTGGTCCTGTAACAGAAATTATCTGTGAATTCACAGAAAATGTTCCATTATTTACTTTGAAAAAAAAAAAAACCCTGAAAATTCTTTTGTAAATAGCAAATAGGAAGAAACTTTTCTGTTATTAAACTGAATAGCTTAAGTTATGTCTTTGTCAGTAAGAAGACTAAAGCTAATTGAAGGTTTAAAATGTATGCCGTCCTCCTATGAAATGTTCGCATTTTACAAAGCAATTCATCAGCTGTCAATGAAATTTGGTGACTTGGAGCAACTGTTAAAAAAAAACTTTACACTTGAACTTTAAACTAAACTACGCAAGCAAGCGCGTATGATGGCATGACTGACGAATGAGAGAATGAGAAATACACCTGAGTCTTGGGATGGTGTTCAGTGTGTTTGGAGAAAACAAAAATCTACAAATCAATGAACGCTGTGCAGCAACAATGAAAGAAAAGTAGCAAGCAGATGGTCTTTTGTCAGAAACATGAGGATAAAAGGAGGATGCTAAAATTGAAAAAAGATTTTATAAAATGCTTTACAAAGCCGACTAAAGTAAAGAAAAGTTAGTTTCAAAGATCAGCTTTAGTGGTTCATCAGCATGAACATGATGCTCAGCTTGTTTTATTCCAAAGCACCAACTTAAAATCAAGTCCTTCTTCAGCCTAAACATAAACTATAAAACTATTATAGTTTATTATAGCAATGTCACATTTTGCAGGAGATTTAGAAAACTCAGTAGCGTAACATTTGTGGTCACTTCCTCATCTTATTCTTGCTCTTAATGATCTACTTTAAAAAAAAATTCGGTTAAACGGTGAAAGAAAAACAGAACTGAAAGCAGCTATAACGACGATGACTTCACCATGTGACAGAGTTGCATCACTCAGATGCAGGCTTGGCGGAGTAAGACTGATTGTGACACAAATTTAAGATGTCTGCGGGCTGGATAGAGTTTTATGGTGTTGTTGATCCTTCCAGCATTGTATTTCTGCTGCTGTCGCTGTGCCGTAACCCTCCATTTTTCAGTGATTCACGAGTGGCCATTTCTCCACCTCGTGACGCTATTAGGAGTTTGCCACAAGGCTTGGTATGTAGCTGTACCTTTGTCTTGTTTTCTACAAAGACAATAATACTACCAGCATTATTGATCCTTCCTTGTTTAGCCCAACCTGCAGCCTGCTCCGGACAGCGAAATGAGATGAAAAATAACTGGTGGAAAACATCTAATAATATATTTCCATTTATACTTACAATATATTTGACTATTTGGAAATGGCTCATTTTTTCTATCGCTCCTCTGTCTGGATCTTAAATACCTAACGAGGGGAAAGCGAGGAGGGAGCAGCTGATGTGAGCAAGGCATAACAAAGCATGCAATCATGGTGAAATTTTTAGCCAATAACATCACACAAAGCGGGTAAAGACAGCCAAAGCACAGCTCCCTAATGGGTGCTTTATGTGACATCAATATTCTCATCTTCTTCTGAGATCGGATGGAGGGGGAAAACGTTCTGCCTCTGGAGGAAAAAAAAAAAAAAACTTGCCTTGCACATAATGCTGCTGAATGGATATCGAATCCCATTATTGCTGCAGCAGATCACAGAGCAACTGATTTTGAAGTTGGCTTGGAAAAAAAGAAAGAATGATCCGTATTTTAACATCTTTAAACGGCAGAGATTGACCTGTGCACCATTACTATTACTATTACTATTACTTGCAGAACTGAGTGCAAAAAACTGTGGAGGACCCAAAAAGTACTTTGAAACTGTCTCTGAAGTAGTGCAACACTGCGAGTCAGAAATAGAACCAACATCCCAAAAAGAAGCGATAAAAGGGAAACTTACAGTAGGTGATATTGAGGATATTGCCAATTATGGGTCTCGTTTTCACAATTTAATTCCCAAACCAGACTATCCTTTTCTTATTATCTCTGCTTAAAGAGCATTAAAAGAAACACGTGGCACTTCTCTGCTTATGGGCCTTTTTTCATTAATCATTTCAATGGTGATCTTCTCTGACGGCTCTGCTGATGAGCTGTAACGATGATGGATATGAAGATCTGTCTTTAGGTCTTCTGCTGAGGGTTTTTTTTTTTGGTACAGTCCCTTTTTGATGGAGTGAGGACTTTACTGCAAATAATGATATAAAATGAAGGCAACCGAAAACAAGCTGCTGTTGCATAAATCACTGCAAAAGAAAGAAAAAAATTATATAGGTTTCTATATATGAATGCACAGGGTAGAGGTGGTTTATACTTCTAATAGTTGCCTGAAAATAGCTCCGGTTCTGACAATACACTAAAACATGTCAGAAACAATCAATGGGAAGGGTTAGGCTCGGAGTTCAAATCAGCAGGCTTAGGCATTATACAAAGGAGACAGCATTTCTAATGCAGGGAGCTCTTTTGAAAAGGCATATTTTTCTCTTCTGTGCGCTTTGAAACAGGGAGGCGAGCTGACGAAAAGAGTCAGTAAATTGGGAGAAAGTGGATGATGCTGTTTATACCTTTGCCCTCCAAATCAGCAACACGGGCTTTTCTATATCAGTACATTTTCAGCAGTAAATTACACTGGCCATGAGTGCTGGAGCCTTTAACACATACAAATATCCTGGGTTTAAAGTTTACTTAGTTAATATGGCCTTGTATAAATTTTGGGGGGTATTTGCCCAGCTCAAGGTTTTTTATTTTTTTCTCGATTAAGAGTGTCGTTTAAAGGAAAAGCTCAAGCGTGATGTTTTAGCCAAATGTGACCAAAAAAAAACAGAGGAGTTCAAAAACAACAAGCTTGTTATATCTCAGAAGAAAAATCTAATCTTTTTTCTCCATTGCTCCTCGTATGGAAATGAGGAGAGAAATTTGAGTGCGTCTAATATTCAGTCACTTGATCAAAGGCACCAGGAAGCACTAAGGCTTGTTATCCAGCGCAGCCCTACAGAAATTATTAGTATATAAATGAGCATGCTTTATTTATAAGGTAACTAAAACTTAATATTAAATAAAACTTTTAATAGCAGATCATCACACGCCCGCTTTATGTAAAGGACTGCGCAGAGGTCTTGCGTAAGAGTCTTGATCCATCCCACATTTCTTAATCATTTGCGAAGAAAACGCAGTGTAGGTGGAGGGATTTATTGAAACGTAAGCAAACAAAAATGGAAAAGCGTTACAAAACCAGGGTTTGTGCAAGTCTGAAAGAAAAGTGAAGTTTCAACACAGACTGAGATCTGTTAAACAAGAATTTTTAAATCATTTCTTTTAGTAGTCTTTGAGAAAAGTTCTCCAGGCTTCTTGAAGAACTCTCGAAGCTCTTTTTTGCATGCCGGACGCTTTCCCCCCCCCCACAATGCTTCAATGCAAAAAAAAGTGAAGTCATTGTTAATCAGATGTTTTTCAGATGGCATATATGGTATATAAAATCTCATGGTACTCTAGTGCATTCATAATTCAGTCAGTTTTGCCAATATCACAAACACTCTTGGTTGAAAGACATAGTGATGGCAGTCTGAACCCAAAGTCTGATTGGGATCATTCTGTTAGCTTTGATTTTCACTACATTTCTTGTGTACTTACATACCTCAGCCTTTTCTCCCTGTTTCCCTTCCTTGAGAACGGCTTCACGACTGCCATCCTTCCACCGAGACCATTTCTGGTGAGGCTTTGTTGAACAGAGGATAGATCAACTGAGGGGCCAGATGCATCTCTTTAGTCCTTTGTCAGGACATGACGTTCAAATTATTGTTTTTTTTCTTTCATAGTTATCAGGCCTGCCACTTCTTTTGTCCTTCACTGGTCCACAATTGTTTAAGGACACACTGCACGCCATGCCAAGTTTCCAGCTAAAAGCTGCGAATCACCTTGTTGGTGCTAAAATACTTTTTCAAACTTGTCAAACTGTGTTATCGTTGGTATTTTTTTCTTGGTTCAACTAAAGAAATGGGGGGGGGGAAATGGCATATTTTGGAGATGGGATGCTGTAACAAAGTGCCACAGACACATATAAAACTGTTCATTTGCAAGAGTTTTTGTTATGTCTAGACACAACCCTAGTTCTTTGATTTGGTTGACTTGAATGATTTATAAGTTCGTGTAAGTAACTTAACAAGCAAACAAACAAAAATGCGGCCTTAATGCCATTTTTATTCATAAAATTATGTAATACAAATTTGCAGAATGCTGAGTCTGAATGTGAAATGCTGGGATAGAAGATATTTTGTTTTTTTCTTTCTAACAATACCCATTAGTGATGCAGGCCCTGCCTATTGTAGTGAGTGTAGCATTATAAGTGCTTGTTTAATGGTGATGTTTATAGATTCTCAAAGCACTTATTTAGAAAGATGGAAAATTAAATATTGAAAAAAGTTCAATGAACTTGTGATAAAAACTTTGTCCATGGAAATATTTTAACAGGTTTTTTATATTTTTAATGATCACGGAGACAAAATTATGATTTGCAGTAATAAAAACAAAGCTCCTACCTCCTCTAATCAAAAAATAATAAGAAAAAAAGATTACAAATCATTCTTTCAAATTTCCCAGTGCAGCTAAGCGCAGTAGTTTTCCAGCAAACATTACTCAAACAGAAGTAAATAGTGAATCAGCTGGGGCTTATTTGCAGTGATGGATCAGCATTAGATAGGCTGTTGAGCTTTTAAAGCATCGTGACATATGTGGGACTGACTGAAAACAAACCACAGCACCCATGTTCATCATAATGAAGGAGCATGTCACATAGTGCCACAGTGGAACCCCACTGATGTGTTTTTAATTGTTTTTCAGTGAGAATGGAGCTCTACGAGGGAACTAAATCTGGGTTTAGCTCCATAAAATACTTCTTCACTACATCTGTTTTCGCATTAGTTTAGGCAGACACATTATGAGAGAATTAAGGACACTCAAAGAAGCCTGAATGAAAATTTATGGGGGAATGCTGCAACTTTAAAGATGGTGATAAAGGTAAAACTTCCAGGGGAGTAAACTTTTTTTAAACCCTTGCTTCAGGTCAAAGTAAAAAAAAAACTCTTTTAATTTTGTTAATGCTCTTAAATAACCACCTAAATGTGTTTAAGTATGTCTGGTGAGTTTCTAGCCTCATCTAGAAATCTATAATATTCCTTTGGATGTTTTCATTGAACCATGTTTAATTTTGTTATCACTGAAGAAAAATGTGGACTTTCACCAGGATTGTCTTTTATTTTAGGTTTTTCGGTTCATCTCACTGGAGAAATGTTGCCACTGCTTGAAATTGAGAGATAAGATAAGATAAGTTAAGACAAGATAAGATAAGATAAGATAAAACTTTATTAATCCCTCGGGTGGGTTTCTCTGGGAAATTCGGTAGGCAAAGAAATTGAAACATTATTTGCACTAAAGCTATTTGCTAAGCGACATATCTGTGTTGTTACTGTTGATTAAACCCAGATCGCAGCAGAAGACAGGCAAGATTTAACACGGGGAATCATATCAGACGAGAAAACAAAAGAAGGTTCTCCGAAGTAGAAATCAGATATTCATATTATTTATCATCTTGGACACTTTGATCCATCACTGAGGAAAACAGTGTTTGTCTGAAGAAATCTGGAGGCGCATACTTCATCTGCAATGTCATCAAAAGAGTGTGTAAAGCTGCTCAGAGAGGGACACACTATAAATACTCCGATAGTAGCTGAGGTGATTCTCCAGTGATATTGATACATTTTTAGCAAACTGTAGATGAGGCAAAGTCGTTTGAAGCTGACTGTCTGCCAGTTCTCCTTAGACCAGACACTTTAATCCTCTGTGAAATATCCAAGCCAGACTTGTGCTGCCGTGAAATAAACTTAATGTCATTGTAAATGCATTAAACGAGAGCACACATTTGACTGTGCAAAGCTCAAATCCCTGTCAGCATGGATGTTCAGTGACCTGTTTGGATTTTGTTATGAAAAGATTTTTTTTTTTTAATTCTTCAGAAATTGATTTATAAGTAGTGTGAAGTCTCACTGACATTTAAAGGAAGCTTTGTTTAGTGAAGGTCAGCAGCTGTCAGCTATTACTGACTTCTTATTTAGAAAATATATCAAGCATTTAAACGATCCGTTTGTTTGAGCTCAATTAATGAACCTATTATATATTCACCATGTGTATGTATGCATGCAGGCGGGTAAAACTACATCTGGTAACATTTCTGCACACTTTGTTTGGCTTTTCTTTACCTCAGCTCGAGCATTTGTCATATAAAGGTTTGGCTACAGTATCTTCTGACGCATGAATTATCCCAAAACTTTTTTCACACTTCACACATTAACGCCTACGTCCAACGTAGAATCACCGGTTGCTCTTATGTGTTAATACTAAGTTCTTCTAAGTTGGTCCCCACCTCTGGTAAAAAGGTAAAAACTTGATCCTTTCATTCTGATAGTCTTTTGCTTTTCATGCTTTCCTGTTGGTTTGTCCATTTTGACTTTGTCTTAATTAGTTTTAGCTGTTATTACTTCGATGTTTCGACTTCCCTTGATTATCTGTGTGTGCCGGTAAATGCAGCTCTCCAGTTTTGTCTGAGTGTATCTCAGTCACCTTTGTGTGTTCCTGCCATATTGTTGGAGTGTCTTTCTCGATTTCTGTACTCGTACTTCTGTACTTTGTATTCTTGCAATTACTTTTCTACCATCATTATAAGGTGTGTTTCGAATCTAGCTAGCCCATTTTTGGAGTCCTCACATTTCAGGCTTGCTAACCCTTGACATAAAAAAGGAAAAACTGTGTTCATTGTAACCTTTGCCCACCTTTATCATCTCCTCAGATTATAATATGACATATTTTACCTGGAAAGTATATTTAAAATATAATTTACAATAGCATTGTGCAGTAGCAACTAGATAATATGACACCGAGACACAGCAATGACTTTGCCCCTTTAAAATGTATCAACAAGGCTGGACCTTGGATTTGGAAAGCTGTCTTTTTAAATCCCTCTGCTAAAGGAAAAAAAAAAGAATTATACAATAGAGACATTCTAAATTCTAGTAAATGTTTTTCATAGTAATACAATATAACACACTCGTAGCTGTGCCAGCCCCACAGATCTCTTGATACAGATGTTTCAGTTTAAAATATTACAATTAATATTGTAAACTACACTGAAATTAGTTTTATAAACAACATAAAAAAAACAAACAACTAACCTTTGGGGCCTTTACATTTTTTGAAGAGAAGTAATTTGGTACCGCCCACTAACCGGAAGGTTGGTGGTTCGATCCCAGTCTGCTCCACTCTGCATGCCAAATATCCTTGGGCAAGATACTAAGCCCAGGTTGCTCTCCGATGCATCCATCGGAGTGTGAATGTGTACGAATGAATGTTATTTAGATAGCGCTGAAAACTTAGAAATGTGATTGGGGTGAATGAACGAGTTGTATAAAGCGCTTTGAGTGCTCAGATAGAGGAGAACAGCACTATAGAAGAACCAGTCCATTTACTGCTTTAGTGCAAAACATATCATAATTTGGCTCCCAGCTATCTATGTGAACTCCTCAATTTGTATATCCCTAATAAGGCCCTTAGATCTTCCAATCAAATGCTCCTGACGCAACCGAGGTCTCATCTGAAGTCCAGAGGTGATCGGGCCTTTGCTGTCGTAGCCCCCAGACTGTGGAATAACCTCCCTCCTTATATTTGTTCCTCCGAGTCCACCAAGTCTTTTAAATTGTGTCTTAAATCGTATTATTTTAGTCTGGCTTTTGATTCAAACTAGTTTGTTACTTTGTGGCTAGTTACGTTTCTTACCCATATTGTTCTTATTGTTTCCTGCTTTTGCTTTAAAAATTGTTCTTTTTATTCTATCTTATGCTATTGCTCGTACCAACTGTGAAACACTTTGGGCAACTTTATTTTGATTTGATTTGACTTCATGCCAAAAGAGTCAGAATGCAAAAATGCACCCTCATCATAATTATGCCCACATTTTCACTTTTAAGAGAATAAGAATTCTGTCATACTGCTGAAGCTTCAAGTTTTTCAGATTGAGTGGTCAGCACAGTGAATCTTCTCACCCTTATTCTAGCATCATCCTCTGTCGCACCAAGCTGTTCTCCTTCACTAGATCTTTGAACCCCCTCTTCCTCTTTTCCTCCTGCCTGGCAGCTCCATATTAACCTCTCTCCAAGATATGCACTATCCTTCCACTGCACATCTCCAAACCATCTCAACCTTGCTTCTGAACTCAGTCTCATAAAAGGATAGACTCATGGGTCATTGGCTCATTAGAGACTAAGGAATAAAAAACATTTTTTTAAACGATTAAAAGAGCAGGAAAGTGTTTCTGAGGTCTGGTATGAGTGCCACTTTCCCACACTTTTGGTAACCATTGCTATCGCCCCCTGGTGTCTATCAAAAAGAATGCAGGTTTAAGACGCATCCCTATTGGTTGCATATTCAGACCAAGAGACCAACTTTTATTTCATATGGTAAAAACTAGCAGCTAGAGACAAGTGAATGCTGATAGTTTAACTATTTATTTTTGACTTTACTTTGATGAGCAAAGTCAAATTGTTCACCAAAAGTAAAGCCTTTTAATTGGAGCAGAATAGTGGTGATAAAGTGATTTATATATTTCAAGGATTTGAGCATTTATTAAACTCTACTTCATTACAAGGTTATTTTTTATATTTGTTTTAAATAATAACAGGTGGTGGCAATTTTTTTGGCTTATTTGTTTATTTTCGCGGCCCATGTCTTGCTCGAGCAGCCTCTAACGTACATGTAGTGACTGCCTCCCTGGGTCTTTCCGGTCGCGTCTTTCCCCTCCTTTTCCATGTATTATTCCACCAAAGAGCTTTAGCGGCTGAGACTGAGTGCTTGTTGACGTCAGCAAACTTATCCAGCAGCTGTAGAGGCGAGCTGAGGAGGAGGAGGAGAGGAGAGGAGAGGAGAGGAGAGGAGGGAATGAGCCTGCTGGATGTGGAGCTCGGACCGCGCAGCGCCGAGGATCGTGGACTTGTTTTCTGCGGGACTGCTCGGACTACTTTGTGGTTCCAGTGTAAGTACGGCCGCTCTGCTTTGTGTTTCCCGAGCACCGAGCCTGCTGTTTGGAGTTCCTCATCGAGTTTCTCGCCTGTGCTGGAAATGTTTTGTGTGTCGTTCGCACTCTTGCTCCTGTGCGATATGTTTGCCACCAAGACGAAGTTGACACAGTTGCGTTGAGCTGCTCATAAAATGTTTGTTTGTTTTTAAATCCGAGTTTTGTGAAGAGACGGGCATCGTTTTTGTTCCCGAATTCATTTTTCCCCCCCCTTTAACTCCTAACGGGAAACTTTGTTGCGCAAGTCTGTGCAAGGTGGACGGAGCTCAGTCGAGTTTGTCTCAAACATTTTCACTCAAAAATCTTTATTCATGATTTTTTTTTCTTCTTTAAAGTTAGTGGTAGTGGATATCTGCCGCTCGTTTCCCCCGCATCTCACTGACGCTTTTCGAATAAAAGGAAAAGGTGGGGGGAGAATAAAGTCGCTCTCATTTGCATTTGCAGTGACGTTATTTTGGATCATTGTTTTTAACATTGGAGGCACACACTTGGGGGGGGGGGGGGGGAAACTTGG
>VUQR01018117.1:0-16962 GCA_015108515.1 Hemichromis elongatus | reverse complement strand
AAGTAAATGGAACAAGGTGCCGGTCCTAATGAAAACGTTCAGCGTGATAAATGAAGCATCTTATTAGTCGCTCTCCTTGGATACCAAGTTAAAAACGGTCTTGGGGTAAAATATTTCCCAAGGATGTCATTTCAGCATTTCATACTTTCCATTGTGCAGTTTTCCAGTGCAGTACTTTCTCCAAGGTTGTGAAGGTATTATAATCTGACGCAGTTTAAAAACACACAGCATGACTAGAACGGTTTCTCTCTGCTCATGCTCTGTAGAGCTTCACTCTCACAGGTAGTGCTTTGAAAGGTCAGCTGCACATATGGTCAAAATTGAAATATGCTGGGTGGCAATCTGGAGAGTGTGCTGACACTAAGGCAGGCAGCAGAGCAATACTACAGAGAGAAACACGAGCTCACACCGTGCTCGCCTCTTATATCACTGCTCATGTATATAGAAATGACATGCTTATTCATGGTTGGCATTTAAGTTTGAGAGGTAACCCATTAATGGTTAGTACTGTAAGCGTTTAGCACTAATCTTTTTAAGTATGATACTGGGTGTGCAAAAATATGTGCCATAAGTAATTAAATTCTTAAGCTGTTCAAACATGTCCTCTGTGGAAGCTTGGTTTGGAGCCAGATCCTTGGGATTTTACTGTAATTCCCAATTATGTAGTTGAGCTTTTATGATCTATGCTGCCCGACACAAGAAATCACTTTCCATATATTTTTGTTTGGGTTTTTCTGCCAGTTCAGGGAAATGAATGGGGAAACTCATAAGAGTAATCAGATAGAACATCTAATGCCATAGCAAGCCCAGACCATGTACATACAAATTAAATCATTCATGTCAGGTGCTCTGCAGCAGTCCCGCTATATTAGCTGGAGTTTCCCTCATCATTTGTACACCACTCTAAAATATGATTGGATTTCTACTAATATTATAAATTGCGATATAATGCTGTTCACCGTTAAGTAGGTCAACTGATATTAACCAGTGGCGTGCATAGGTGGTGGAGGGGATATCGTTATGTCCTCTGAATTTGTCCTTCTTCCTGGACGCTGTGGTCTCAGTTCTGTAGAACCACCTCAGAAGAGTAGAAATATAGACAAAATATGTTCCAGGCCACGTACTGTAAATTTCCTGGAGAGTTTATGTAGATTGAGACTGGAGATTTTCTCAACTTAAAAAAAGGAAGAAAAAAACTGAATCTCCATGACAACAGAGGAAAGTCAATCTACTCGCGAAGGTGACGGCCACGAAATGATTTGATGATTTCGTTTTTCCTTTTCTTTCCTTTAAAAAACCCCCAAAAAGCTGATGTAGAATTTAATTCTAATCAGGCCCTGATGATTTTTAAATAATGTTTTCTGAAGTGAATAAATGACAAATAATTAAACGGTTGGTAAGGAAAAGAAATAATTATTCCCACCGATTAAAATCACTCATCATTAAGCATTTCCACGAATCGGTGTCTGCTCATTATTTTATCAGTTAATTGTTTGTGTAACACAAGTTTCTAGAGCCCAGTGAGGTTTCTTTCTTTTTTTTCAGTTGCATCATCTGGTGATGTGGCAGTGCAAGCAAAAGCCTTGATTTATGAACAATATAAAAGAGGGAAAAATCAGCAAATCATTGCACTCGAGAGTCAAAAATCTGTATACTTTTTAAATGAAAATCTTCAGCAACAACCAAATATTCTTCAGCAATCAGTCATTTCAGTGATTGATTGCTACCACTCTTAATATACATTTAAATTAAATATTTAAAAAGGGCACTTTTCTATCCTAAACATGTCACTTGAAAATGTTGTGAACGGAGAGTGCGCGTCTATAATCTGTCGCTGTAGCCTTTTAAACACTGCAGTATTAAAAGATTGCTAAGGGAGATGAGAAAAGGTGAATGAAAAAGTAGACGAGCTTTTGTATTCATGCCCATCTGTTGCCCATTGACATTTAGAGGAAATGTCTTTGCCTGTCTCTGGGATAGGTCAGATTGATCTTGCAAGTAAATCACAACTGAGACATGGGAAGCTAATGATGAAAGAAAAACGAGCAGGCGAGCTGATGAGAAGAAAACTCCCGTCAGCCTTATTACATTATTGCTTTCAAACTGTGACTTTAGCCTTCCTCTGATTTGAGGCGAATTACGACCACTGATTTGATTTGATGTGGTCTTCATCTTTGGCGCTGTGTGTGACTTTGCATGCTGCGTGCATTTTCTGCCTCTTCTGAATCTAGTGCACGACATCAGCAAAGCCAAACCGGTTTGCAAACCTGAAACCGGTCGTAACATTTCACATTTTTAGTTTTTCCGATGTTTTCTGTGTCGTTAGCTTCTTTTTGTTTGGTTTTTTTTGCTGTTAACCCATGACTTTTATGTTTTTGTGTCAGTGCAAGGTCAGACACAGCTCAATGTCAGCGACGACTGCTTATCAAGACTTGGATAAGATTATATATTTGATTAATAAAAGACTGTGCCACGTAATTTTGTGATAAATGAGCTTCTTCCTTTGTAAGAGATAAGCTAATGGGATGAGAAACATGGCTTCTCACAATTAGCGCTCATTGCTATCAAAATTGGATAGTGATGGTAACTATAAATAGACACAGCAGAAATCCAGACTGAATGTTAAAATATTTTCCATCGTTTCTCAGACGTTTGACTTCTTGGACACTTTCTTGCACGTCCGCCCTCACAGTGACAGTTAGCTTATTCACAGGAAATGAGCTTTGGTTCCGTGTGGAAGTCAAACTTCAATGTGTTTGCATGTCTGTGGTCAAGTTCACGTCCATAGGGTGCTGTAAAATCTTCCCCTTATAATATATATTTGTATTCGTACAGCACTATACGTGATCAAGCCACTGTGGCAGCTTAGTCGACTCATGACTTAACCACACTGCCGTGTAGAATAAGTTAGCCACTCAGACATGAAAGCCTCACTTCAGTCTTTCAGTTTGTTTAAACATTAAATCACACGTAAAAAGCTTCTGGCGAGCAAATCATTGAAAGCTACTGTAATGGAACAGAGTGTCTGAAAGACAACCGTGAGCTAGTAGTCAGCGTATAACAGAGGAGTGGAGCTGTACACATGACAGTTGTTCTATCAGAAGATGAAAGCTTGTACATTTAAACATATACTGTATATATATGGAAAGTGCCATCTGTCTGATATAAATGGCAAAGAAAACTGGAAAAATACTAAATAAATGCACTGACTCAATTTCTAAAATAATAACTTCCCTATTCAATTAGTCTGCTAGCGAGGATGAAACTAGCATTTTTTGCTAATGCGACCAAAAAGTCCGATGAGCTCTTGCCTTGATGATGATGCCGTCCATCCCTCTACCCACAGTTGACAAGAATTAATTTTCCTTCAATATTATTAGCCAGACTTTCATCAAACCTACACATAATGATCACCTTATGGGTCTAAGCTGTAAGGACACTTAATGGCCTGATTTGCTTTTTCCTCTTCCTTGTGTCTGTCTGGCACCTGGCATGTCTGCATGCATGCATGCATGCACTACTTTCACAAGATTCTCACTCCTGATGTAATTAACAATACTGTATTCAAACAATTTGCTTACTTTTCAGTGGATTTTAATTCTAATTAGTTTGTGCAGTATAGACACTCAAACCCATCTCAGTCTTCATGTACTTCACACATTACATTACTGCATATTGTGATTGATCATGAACCATATAATCTACTGCTTCATTGACATTTCATTGTTTGTTGTGCACATTTATATTTCTCATGTTTCCTGTTAATAAAAAAATAATAATCTTCTTCATAGTGAATAGGCTTTCAGTCACTCGTAATATTAATTCACTTTTTAATTCACATTAATTCAGAATTTATTGTTATTACCCAACGCCTTAAAGGGCTGACCCACAGGAAGGGAGTAGCTGTGATGTGGCAACAGCTAAACTTAGAATGCCCGAGAACCTCAGTGACTTGTACAGTAATACGCAAAACCGTGTTAGCAGTGCAACGTGGCTGAGTTACCTTTATCCCGGTGGAAGAGAAACTGAGGGGCTACAAAGGTGTCAGAAGGGAATAGTCCTTTATGATGATGTCCTGTATACATTAGGGCCTTGCTTCATCATACCCTGTCCCTAGCGTCCTCCTCTGTTACACCAACAATCTACACGTCCTCCCTCAGTTCCTCTGTGGTCCCTCTTCTGGACACGTTCTACTTTGTCTCCAAACTGTTCGCATCTCAGATTTACTCCTTTCTGATCCTGTCCATTCGTTGTTGTTTTTTTTTCTCATGCCTTTGTTTCCAAACCATACACCATATCAGGTCTCACTACCATCGTGTCACTCTTGCTGTCCTTCTGGCAAAAACTAATTAAAACAAAACAGCAGAACACCACTAACGCAATGATGATTTAAATGGTCAACTATATTCACTGTATTCATAAATAATGTGACTTTTTGTTTCATTGTTCTATTTTATTGTCATGAACACCGGGAGTCTTCCTGCACTCCACTGGAGCTGGGCCAAGCTTGCACAGTTTTGCCCTTTATTAAGCACTGCATTCTCTTTAACATGTGGTAATCAGGCATCTGGACCGCTGACTACATTCATCTTTCAGAAGTCTAACAAAAGCGTCGCTGTGCTT
This sequence comes from Hemichromis elongatus, assembly GCA_015108515.1. Lineage (NCBI taxonomy): Eukaryota > Metazoa > Chordata > Actinopteri > Cichliformes > Cichlidae > Hemichromis > Hemichromis elongatus. The sequence goes on along the minus strand of VUQR01018117.1, from coordinate 12,339 downwards.
TGAAGCTGTCTTTCACCGCCGCATTTCTGTTCCCACCTCCATCTAGCCAACGGTAATTTCTGTTTTCTGTCTTGCGTTGCTGTGCTGTTTGAAAGCCACTGAAATCTGTTGCTGTTTGTGAACCAATTAGAAACCAAGTTTTGTTTCTTCTCAAACTAGACGTTGAACCAAGCTGATTCTTTGGGATGGGTGGTAACAGTGGTCGGTTACCAGTTATCCAGTTCAGCAAGATTAACAAGTTCATTTGTCAACTGTAAAAACTCCTGTCTTTTGACCAAAGACAGTAAGTTCGATGATTTACAGCTGACTTTAAATTTATTTCATGCCAAAATTATACGGTTACATTGCTGTTTTATCCTTGAGGTCTTGAGCACATACCTTCGGTAGCTTTTATTTTAATTTTGACAAATCGGAACCCTCCGTGTTTTGCCCTGGATCTCATCGTTAGTCACATTTAGTGAAAAGCACATTGTCGGGAATAAAAAGGCTACATTACATCATACCCTCATAGATACTATTCAGCATTTGTGCAGCTGACAAGCAGCATTTAGAGGTAATGGCTCCGAGCAAACCAGACAGGGAGACGAACTTAGCGCTGTCGCCATTGGTGTTCCAATTTGGCTGATGCTTTATAATGGATGTCCTCCTGATCCAACACCTCCAAAGAAATCACTTGCACGCTGGTGTCCAAGGCGTCCACAGTTAATTCAGGAAGTCATCCCGTTGTGGGCGAAAACAGACGCCTTTTTATGGCTCCTTTATTTCCTGATGAGTACCGTTAATTTCACAGGGCAAAGCGGTCTTTCCAGCTGGCGTTTTTTATGCACTCGAGACAACACGACTGCATTATCCTCCTTCAGATAATGAATTGGCAAGAGTTATGTGTGTTTTATTGGTATTGTTTCACGTTTTAGTTAGGAGGCTGATTTCTCTGTTCATTGCCTGAGTAGAGCGCATATCTCATCCTCACAGACCCGAATGCCTATTTATGCGTTGTAGATGTTTTGCCAAGGCTGCAGTCTGGAGTAAATTGCTTCTCAAGTCCATTATTTATTTTCTTCTACACTATCAGCCTGGAAGCTTCTTCCATAAAGATCATTCACATTAAAACTAATTAGATTTATTTGGGCTCATTAAATTGCAGGCTCCCTGTGCAAACACACTGAGGATTTCAGTGTTTTTCTATAGCCGTTGTCTGTGCTCGAACTTGACTACGACATAACACCTCTTCATGACTTCGACGCATTAGCCGTCTCACTTAAACTACTTTGCAGTGTTGTGGTTTGTTTGCAAAAACTGTGATGAAAGCACGAAATTAAACCACATAATCACTACTTTTCTTAATCAGATTGATGTAATGTTTTCATTTGAACCCAAAACAGCAATCGCCTTTCATGTCGGAGCGAACTTGTTTGGTACTTTTTCTTTCTGTTTTCTAATGATACGCTTTGATGAATAGAAAGTGAGGAAGACAAACAATCCTTGGAGAATGGCTTCCTGGGTATTTTGATGAAATCTAGCATCTTAGATGTTGCTTTCTTCTACATCTATCCGTCTAGCCGAGGTTAACACTAGGCGAGAGACACTTGACAAGGTTTTTGTCCATTTCTTTTATTGTCCAAATCTTTTCATCCACATTTGGATGCAGAAGCACTGAATGGTCAGCTTAAATTTGAACTGGTGCAGTCAGCGTTAACGCCGAGTAACCCCTTGCACAAACTGATCCGTTTTAACGTGTTAACGCTGACGGCACTAATTTTAACTAATAACATTATATCACTCGTCGTGTGTTGATCTTTAAGTCAAACAACATGACCTCTCAATTAGGGCGGCCAAAAGATGCCATAATGCAGAATCCAAAAAGTATCCAGGAACAAGTGAGACCTCCTGATGTGGGATGAATGCCATGAACATTTTTCATAGTATTGTGACTAACGGTTTGGCTGTTAAAGAACCATGCAGGCGATAGGAGAGGTTTTCCTCTCAGCTACTTCCTGTAGCTTGTCCAGCTTGATCCCCAAGGGTGCGATGGCCTTTTTAAGATTATCCTGCCCCGTGGTGTCATCCATCCTCAGGTCTTTGCCCGGGCAAACTACTGCATGAAAAATGGCACCGACCACCACAGGCTCGTACCTTCACTATGGTGCTACATTCTTTGAAGCACCTGAGCTTTTACAGAAAAAGGAAAAAACTTCTGTTCTTTTTTTTTTTTTTTTTTTTTTTTTTTTTTTTTTTTTTTTTTTTTTTTTTTTTTTTCCTGGTTTTTTTTTTTTTTTTTTTTTTTTTTTTTTTTTAAAAAAAAAAAAAACTCCCATTTAGGTTTTGTGATAAAAGAATGTATCATTTTGCAGTTCAGGAGGTTTATCCAAGAGTGAATGTGATGTGTGTTTGGGTGGAGATGGATTAAAAACCCAAAAGCCTCAAACTCATTGTTCCTTAAGAAACAGCTGGCTACAAAACAGTTAAAAAAAAAAATAAGATCAATAGTGTAGTTTGATCAGGCGGTATTAGGCGACAGAGTCAGACATCATCTTTCAGGTCAGGTTACTGTTTTGAGGAAGAAATAATTTCAAAAATGTCTTTACAATAAAATATGTAGCAAATCCAAAAGGTGACCTTTGTCAAGGAGTTGCAATGCAAGAGAAAAATCAAGAAAGCATTTCCCTAAATCAAGTGCTAAACATCAGTTGTTTTGAACCAGGATATAAGTTTGACTAAACATGTGCGATCTGTCTTCAGTTCTAATTCTGTGGCTATTATACTTGTATTTTTAATGAAAAGGCACTCGTTTGTGGGTATATATTGCACATCTTCAAGTCACTCCCTTGTAATCCCAGGATGCCTCCTTGAGAGGCAACCGACTCCTCGAGATTAATCTCCTATCGGCACGCCTAATTACATCTCATCAAGCAATCGCCGAACGCGATGGTTATTTATTCCTTGACAGCATCCACTTGGATGCTGATAAAAATTAAGAACTCTCTGCCCCTGCCTCGTATGCGTGAATGCGATGAGCGAGCAGAAAGGGCAGAGCCGAGCCAACTGGGAGGAGAGGATCAACAGAGAAAATGAGAGAGAAGCAGAAACACATGAGAAGAGGCTGAGTCCCTAGCAAGGAGTGTGAGGATAGAGGGTGAAGAGAAGAGGATCATATGCAGAGCCCTGAAATGCTGAGCAGCATAGAAGCACATGTGCATGTGTACACTACAGTACATGGTCATGTTACGGTGTAAGTCATGTTGAATAAATTGTAAGAGGATGGCTACTGATGATGAGCCGTCTGTCAACAGACAGTAATTCCTTATTAAGAGGTGAATAACATCCATCTGTCTTTCATTTACATTGCAACGTGAAGAGGTGATTCCACACGTATGACACATCTGTTTCTTGATCGAAATACTTATTTGTTGTTGTATACGTTTAAGTAAAATTTGTGTAAATTCTTCAGATTATTTTACAGAAGTCTTTACTACTTGAAGTTTTAGAACAAAATAGTGAGACAGAAATGAGTCATCACTGACGCTAACTGAATTAGTGGCTCAGCATCGCATTCCGTGTTGTTTGCTCAGTCATGATACACTTATAGACTCAAAGATGATGCTCTGTAGATAAGTGACTGCTGAGGAATTAACTTATCATTTTAAGATAGAAGTGAAGTGAACTGTTGATGTGACTGGGCAAACAATGACACTGCAAGGTCATAGACTAGCAACTTTTCAGCTGCAGAGAAGACACATGGTAAAAACAAACAAAACCTTTTTTCAATAATCAACAGATTGGTCAGTTTATTTGCCACTTAAGGGTAACATCAGTGAGAACTGACCTACAAAATTTTATTTTGCAACATTTTGGCAACATTATCATTAATTTATAGCCAGTAAAATGTGTCAACTGTCGACACCCTTCATTCCTATACATTTCACCAATAATCAGGCCTCTTCAAAAATTATTGGCTTAGAAGACTTATATAAACTTTTAATGGCGGTCATGTCACATTGCTGAACAGGAATAATGGTTAGAATATTTCTACTCTTAAACAGCAATGAAAGGCAACAAAGGCCCACAGAATGAGGCTGTAGAGGTGATACAAATTACATATAATCAATCAGCTCAAGATCCATTTTGATCATCTGTTTTGATTTTACTGGTTTTATTACTTTTAGGCAACAAAATTACTTCTTTATCATTGGAAAAAAGATCCCACTTTGGGTTCTAATAGACACTTTCAGAAAAACATCTGATTACAAGTGTAAAATCCACCATCTTTTTGCTCTGATATCACCACTTCCTAAGGAAAGTTATCTGTCCTTTCAGCTGCAAAATTGTCCACTATATATTTACCAGTTTCACTCTGGGCCTGTGGCTGTTTGCTGCTACACAAATAGTCCAAATTTATTATAGCTAATATAACTAAATTACATATTATAAAATGAGGTCATGTTGTAACATGACTAAGGCATACTAATTCTACATGTAGCTAACACATAGCTAACATGATCTACCCGAAATGTTTTAGGGTGACAGATAATAACTCGTAATACAGCCTCTATTAAGCCCAATATGATATCCTCATAAAGGGCTTTTAGTCATGTCCAGTCAGGCCTCAATTCTCCACAGAGCTAAAGCAGAGGTAACAGGCCTCCAGAAGCATTTTATTCTACTGAAGTCGTATTTATGAAGGTCTTTATTAAATGGAGACTGCATAATAAATATGCTCCATATGTGTGAAATCTTGCACAATTTTAATTAGACCCTTTTTCATGCATTAAGTTTTTCACTGTCAGTGTATTGCTGACCAAAACTACAAGACACTACAACCATTTCACTAAAATATCCTTGTATGGTTTCCTAGTAAAGAGCTTGGGTTGAGAAATGAGGCAATACAAAGCATGAGGGCTAAAACAAGGATTGGTCTAACGGTCCAGTGGTCCAAAGGTAAATATGTCCTCAGTATCCACACGGCTGCATCCCACTGTCTTTTTGCCAGTCAACTATATCACACATTTGTACAGTTAAAGGTAACTCAGAAGTGGATGTTTAAAAACTATAATATTAATTTTTATATTAATATTAAAGTAAATCTACACTGACTGTCCACCACATTACTGGAGAACTGCCTAGTAGGATTAGAATTAGTCTGTATTTAAGCCACAAATATGCAAAGTTTCAAAAACTGGAAGATGTTTCTTTTGAAATCATGTCTGTGACTGTGAAATTATTACAGTTTGGTATGCCATATATGGTCTGCAAACCTGCAGCTCCAGTGTTCCATGTGGCTCTTTGCGCCTGTCCCCGTGGCTTTGACAAAAAATATAAATGAATATGAATACATGAATATAAATGTGGAAATGACTAATAGCTTTAATATGTATCATTGCTGTAGGTAAGTTTTTACATATTCCAATTATACATGTATAGTGATGTATGCAATTTAAAAACAAAGCAAAACATGTAATACTCAGAGTGGCCTACAGGGCATACTAGCAACACCAGTTAAAATAGGAATGTATATTTTAATAGATTTGACTCCACACTTAACCAAATTTTTGTAATTAAACAATTTTTATTACTTTTGTTGTAAAATTTCATAATTGTAAAAACAACATAGTAATATTGAAATAACAATGCAAAGTTTAAGTATCAAAAAACAATAAATAGCCCTTTATAGTTGAGTCATATGTGGTAAAAGATTTTAATTATTTAGACTTTTAATAGTGTTGATAGTCAAATTTATATTTAATAGACTTTTAATAAGTTAAGAGGGTGTGATTGTCAGGTTTAGAAAATAGACAATCCCTCTACTCTGATTCTTTCTATGAAAGAAGGAAAGTAAAACACTAAATCCTTTTGAATATATAAAAGCTATTTCAAGCAGAGCAGGAATTAGCTAAATGTTGTAAACCTTACTCATTTTTGGTGTATATGATATCAGAATGGAAGCAAAAGAAGAAGGATATGTATGACTGAATGCCTGACTTTAGTAGCCTAAATTTGCTAGTGAAATCAAATTATTAGCTGCTATTAACAGATTTACAATATTTACTGGTAATTTGTTAAGTTTTACTGGTTGATTTACAGTCTGCAAGTTCTGCCTGCAGGCGGTAATAAGGAGGAATAAATAATGTAAGTATAACAAATGTACATATTACTTTGTCACAATTTTAACAAACTAAAACATAAAAATTTAAACCACTTGGGAACCTTGGATACAAAGGGTTTAAACACCGGGTAGGTGGTTTTTGCCCATTCAACCAAAGCTTTGTGCCTGAGTTGACCATATGAAAGACAACCACTCTCTATGACATCACAGAGATCCAATAGTAGAAAAAACATTTAGTTGTACATACACATATAGTCGTATATACATGATTAAAATGTGATAAATCACAACAGGTCACATGTCAATACACTGGCATGTATTTTTAATTTGAAAGGGCCATTCAGAGTATCAGTCGTAGTTATTTTTTGAGTGTTTTTGCCTTTAAAGAGTGTTTAAAACATTTTTCGGTCAGTGTATTGCAATGCAACTCTGGAAAAGGGGTATTTCACAATCATGTTTCATATACACAAAACTCAACCATGACAGGGTGGACAAGCAACATGGAAACCTGTTATTTCAAACCGATTGCCATTCCTCTTTTAATACAGTGCAATCAGTACTTGTGCATAGCTGGCCTTTCCATTCCCCTCTGCGTTTTACACACAATCCCCCAGTTGCCATGACACCCTGGCCTTCCATAAATACTCGTGGTATTTGTGAGGCTACATCCCCAGTAGGTTAAAGAACAGAAAGCCCTATGTGAGCCTTGCCTGCAGCAGTGCTAATCGCAGATCAATCTGCTCCCAGATAGTTTGTCACCTACAGTGCCAGATTTTGCTCCATGTGCTGTGGGTGTTAGCCACAGCAGATCACAGATCACACATACATATTGTCTTTTCATTATCCTTGTAACCATCACAATCTACACCTGCCGTAGGCAAATACCTGTGTTGTAGAAGTTTAGCAGATGACTAATAATGTTCATCATACCAGATGTAGCTATGAAAACACAAGTGAAAGCTATTATGATTCATTCTGTTGAGATCGATAGAGCTATCATAGAAAAGATCAATCTTCTAGATGAGGCCTTAGTGGGCAATGAGTTGGGTGAGAATTAAAGATAGTCCGGGACAAGAAGCAGGAATAATACATGTGTGATTTTGTGAACATGATGTGTGTGCCTTGTCAAGTCTTGACAAGCAATCAGCAGCAGTCCTTTTAAGGGTAGAGATGAAACACAGAGTAGTCCATAAGGTTACCCATGGCTCCATTAAGTTCTTTTTTTTTTTTTTTTTAAATAATAACTGCTAATTGTCTTTGGCCTGTTAGAACTTTGTCTCTGACCTTTGTTGCAACACATTCACAATCTCATACAAAAGGATTTACTTTCAAACCAGAAAGGTTTTCCACTGACTAAGGAATGGTTAGTTTTAAGATTTGAAATGAAAATGTTATGGTAGACAATAAACAATATTGCTATCAGAAAAGTAATAATTATTTAAATGATAATCATATAATCTTTAAAAAAAAGTTACTTTAGCCTTCCAAGGCTGTTTCCATCAGTAAAAGCCCAGTGCACCAGTTAAAAAACCCTCCATTGTGGCTGAATTAAAACAATTCTGCAAAAATAAATGGGACATTATTTCACATCACTTTCGACACTTGTTTACATTTCTTGCTGCCAAAGGTGGCACAACCAGTTATGAGGTTTAAGGGACAAGAACGCAGGACCAGGTAGGCTTGGATAGTTCTTTTCCCTTAACAAATTAAATCATGATTTAAAAGCAGCATGTTGTATTGACTTGGTTTGTCTTAGTCTGATATTAAAATGTATTTGACGGTCCTAAAAATTTAAATGTGACAAATATGCGAAAAACTAAGAAATCAACAAGGGGAAAAATACTTTTTTACTGCACTGTATAAGGGATTTGTAGCACAACATAATAGTAGTTTTCCTTATAAAAAAGCCCTGTTATAACTCACTTGCTTCCTGCATGTCATTCGACCTGTCTTTGCTACTATCTCTTTCTATTAATATCTCTACTGTCCTATCAACAATAAGGCTAAAAATGTTTTATTTAAAAAATATATACATAATTTTAATAATTGTTGTGGAATTCTTGTAGTTCCACGGCTACACTGTAGCACTATAAGTACCTGAAAATATTATGATTACCATCTTTCTGTAATTATAATCATAAATAAGCCGACTGATCTTTGACACAAAAGTTGCTGTCTCTATAAATTTAAGAATTAAAGTTTGGGAGAGTTTTCGATAACTTTCTTTTAAACTATGTAATAGAGAGTTAACGGTATTCTTCCCAAGTGCTCTTCTATCTAAAAATTACTTTAATGTCATTTGAATTTATCAGTCAGTCCTCTCGAAGCCCCTTCTCTAGTGTTCAAGTACTTTAAGCATCTTTCCTAACATCTTAGAAGCCTAATGAGCCATTAGAGACGCTAATTTGTCTGATCAAAGCGGAGGAAACCTGCCATAGGATTCAGGTGACTGAAGTGATTCAAGTGCTTTGGTGACTAATGCTGAACAACTGGTCCCTCTTCATCTCAAGGGTGAAAGAATTAAACCTCAGCCCACGTGCACTTGCTGTTAGACTTCCTTCTTTTACTGAAGGCTCCGAATGTGCAGACAGCACTGATGATGTGCATTTGAGACACACACAAACACACCCACACAGGAAAATGCAAATGAACAGCAGATATGAGCTGCTGCAGGTGTGCAATGCTCGACTGAAACCTGTGCCCAGTCCTGTAAAATGAACGCGACTGCTTGGTTCCTCGCTATCACGCTGCAGGACTGGCCATGCGTTTCAGTTGAGCATTGTCGGGGAACACATGAAGTGAGGGTCGAAGGACATCATTTTCTCTATTCTGGTGAATTTTTAGTCAACAATTTGTACCCTTTATTCATCATTTTTAATGTGTAATTGTTATGTAGACACAAAAATATCAGGCACCAGATGTTTACTTTGGTAATATAATGTAGTCAGGCTTTCGGAGGTTGTGAGTTGCTTTCAAATACTTATTCTTAATGTATTGCATTTTATATTGTCCCTGCTGAGTCAGAGCACATACAGGCCTGCTCTAGATGTGAGTGTGAATAGTTTAATCATGATTTTAGGCTAAATTTGATTATGTGTTTTAATAAATAAATGGTAAATGAAGTGATACTTTCATAATGCTTTCCCACTCTGAGCACCCAAAGGGCAAGCCTCACTCACGCATTCATAAGCACATTTACACAATTCATTATTCTTCGTCAACTGTTTGCACACATACATTCACATGGATGCACTGGGTATCTGCATTGTGGGGTAGCGATTGAGCTTAGATTCGAGTCCAGATAAATGAAAAATGAGTTCTACGAGCAAGACACATCTCTATATCAACTGTTCAGAGGAGACTGCCCACATAAGGCCTTTATAGTTAAATGGCTGCTAAGAAACCACTACTAAGGAAAAGCAACATGCAGAAGAGATTTGTTTTGGCTAAAAAACACAAGGAAAGGACATTAGACCAGTGGAAATATGTGCTTTGATCAGATGAATCCAAATTTGATACAGAAAAGGTGAATGGATAGTCTCTACATGCATGGTTCCCACCGTGAAGCATGGAGGAGGAGGAGGTGTGATGGTGTCTTTTCTCAAAATTGAACGCACACTGAACAAGCATGGCTATCACAGCATGCTACAGCGATATGCCATCCCATCTGGTTTGCGTTTAGTTGGAGCACAATTTAGTTTTCAACAAGACAATGACCCCAAACACACTCCAAGCTGTGGAGTGCAGCACCAAATGGCCCAGCGTCTATTTTCACCTGAGCTAAACCCAATCGAGATTGACCGCAAAGTGAAGGCAACAGGGCTAACAAGTACTCAGGAGCTCTGGGAACTCCTTCAAAACTTTTGGAAAACCATTTCAGGTGATGACCTCATGAAGCTCATCTAGAGAATGCCAAGAGTGTGCAAAGCAGTAATCAAAGCAAAGGATGGCTATTTAAAAATTTTTAAATATATTTTGAGTTATTTCACACTTTACGACATTATTTGATATGTGTTCATTCACACTTTTAATGCCTTAAGTGAGAATCTACAATTTAAATAGTCATAAAAATAAAGAAAAACCATTAAATGAACAGCTGTGTCCAAACTTTTTACTGGTAGTGAAGACTTCATTTAAAATGTAATGTCTGTCAACTTACCTATTGTGACCTGTGACTGGTTGCTTATGACAAGTTTAATAGAAGTTGTTTGAAAAATCTGGTTTTTCTCATTTATGTTATTTAGTGACTGAAGACAAGGATTTTTAAAAAAGATTTTAAAGGCTGTGACTAGCAGTAAAACTTCAACTCCAGAAATTGTATATACTGCCAACATTTTAGTTCAATTTATTTTTATTTTATAGCACAAGATCACAACAATAGTTGCCTCAAGACACTTTATATCATTGTAAGGTAAAGAGCGTATAATAATACAGAGAAAACCCCAACAATCAGATGAACCCCTATTAGTACGTGCTTAGATGACTGTGGAAAGGAAAAACTTCTTTCCTACATGGTTTGTCAAAAAGGATAGGATTAAGCATAATCTTAAAAGTAAAGCCAGTCTGTCTCCTGAATCCAAACTTAAAGCTGAAGGCTCTGCCTCCCATTCTAACTTTGATTACACTAAAGACCACAATTAAACCAGCAGTCCGAGAGCGAAGTGCTCTAATGGGGTGGGATGAGGTCTGGGGCCTGATTATTCAAGACCTTGTATGTGACGAAAAGGATTTTAAATTTGATTTTGGATTGAACAAGGAGCCAGTGAAGAGAAGCCTGTATGGGTGAAATATAGTCTTTCTGTCTATCCCCTGTCACCACTGTTGCTGCAGCATTTTGGACCAACTGAAGGCTTTTCAGGGAGGTTTTAAGACATCCTGATTATTACTTACAGTATTCCAGCCTAGCAGTTTTAAATGCATGAATAGTTTTTCAGTATCACTCTGAGACAGGATGTTTCTATTTTTAGAGCTATTATGAATATTAAACATATTTGTTTAATTGTGCTGGCCCATGTGTGGGCCACCTCTGGCAAACCAGATCTGGGCCACCAAAGGGCCATCATTCTTTGCAGTATGTGGGCCATGTGTAACACATTGTGTTGCCAGATCCGGGCCATACCAATTTTGGTATGTGGGAGAAGGAATGATACTGCCTAAGGGAAGCATGTATAATCCAATCACAATCAGAATAGATCGTAGCACAGAACCTTGGGGAAGCTAACTGTGTAAAATGGAACCTCCATTTACATGAACAAATTGGAGACAACTAGATAGATATGATTCAAACCACTGCAGCACTGTACCTTTAATACCTACAAGGATGGTCTAAAAACTGTATAAAATATTTTGGTCATCAGTATCAAATTATTATTTAGTATTTTAATTACTGCCAGCTTGTGTTACATAGCCCATCAATAGAGGTAATTTGATCATATTTAAGACTAAAGCTTGGATTAATGTTGGGACTTTTTTGAGCAAAAATATTCACATTTATATGAACTTGAGTAAAATCCTAATCTTAATCCATGGAGTTCAATGTGATGTCACCCTACCCTTTGTAGCTATAACAGTAATAACATTAATAATATTTCCATAAGATTTAGGAGCATGTTTATGGAAATTGTTGAGGCACATTTGTGAGGTCAGAAACTGATGTTGGATGAGAAGGCCTGGCTTGCAATTTCTGCTCCAAAATATTCCAAAGGTGTTCTGTTGTGTTGGGGTCAGGAGTCTGTGCTGGCCAGTCAAGTTCTTCCACACCAAACTCACTCATCCAGGTCTTTATGGAACTTGTTTTGTGCACTGGTGCTCAGTCGTGTTGAAAGAGCAAGGGGCTATCCCAACAAAGCTGAGAGCATGAAGTTGTTCAAAATGTCTTTCACTGGAACTCAGGGCAGGGGTGCTGCCAGAAATTCTGGGCCCTATGGAAACCAAAATTTCGGGGCCCTCTGCATATTCACAGATAAAATATAACCCAATAAACATACCCTGTATACTTTAAAAAACATTTGCACATTGCATAGTTAAAATGTCTAAAGATGAGTACAAAGCCTACAAATACAAGAAAAAAAGAAAAACTATGGTAGTTGTTTACATAAAAGGGAGAACATTTATTATATCAGTTACAAGCACAACAGAACATATTGTACACAATAATGACATATATCTTACATGAACAAGCTTTAGCTGGGTCAAACTGATAAACCAGGAAACATCAGCTAGAACTAACCCATAACTAA
>VUQR01018115.1:0-17159 GCA_015108515.1 Hemichromis elongatus | reverse complement strand
TCTGTGCCCCTGCAACTTTTTTACTCTCACGCTTGACTTTTATGTTGTTGTTTGGAAGCTGAGGAACATCTTAAGACACAACTCTCGTTTTATCAGTTTTGTTAATGGGAAGATAACATACAGCTATGTTACAGTAACATTAAGTGGGCGGCTCCAAAAACAAATTAAAAGATTTTTTGACAAGTCCAAGAATGTTTACTACTACTGATCTTTCTTTAAGCAGTCAAATATGACTCTTGAGATTAAAATCGAAAAAAATAAATAAAAGTGGGCAGCAGTACAGTCAATAGTAGTTGCATAAACTAAATACATAGACACAGATACAGAAACCAGGGATTGAACTGCCTGCACTGAATGTCCACGGCCCCTCCTGTTAGTGCTGGACTGACAGAAGGCCATCTGGGGCCCCATGGCCTAAAGCCCCGCCACTAGACCCTCACCCTGGAGCCACACCCCGGGTCTGGCTCCAGGGTGAGGTCCCAGTAGCTCTGTCTTGTGCACAGTACAGGATTATGACTTCTATGACTCTGTTGTGGCCTATGCCATCTTTTATGGTGTGGTCTGCTGGGGTGGCAGCATCTCTGCCGGGGACAGAAAGAGACTGAACAGGCTGATCCGAAGGGCCAGCTCTGTTCTAGGATGCCCTCTGGACCCAGTGGAGGTGGAGAGTGACAGGAGAATGGTGGCTAAGCTGTCATCCCTGTTGGACAACATCTCCCACCCCATGCAGGAGACTCTGACAGCACTGAGCAGCTCCTTCAGTGGCAGGCTGCGGCACCAACGATGTGGGACGGACAGATTTCGCAGGTCCTCCCCACCGCTGTCAGACTCCACAACAAAGACTGCAGCTAATCGAACACTAAAACCCATATCACACACACGTGCAATAGGTCTGCTATAAGTGCAACACTTTTTTCTTGCCTATTACTCAGTTGTATGTAGCACTTTTATTTTTATTATTATTTTATTATTATTTTATTTTACTTCTATTCTGTACAATATCTTATTCTTCCTACTGCTGTAACGATACAAATTTCCCATCTGTGGGACTTTTTTCCAAATTTAGCTCAAATTTGAGCACAAACATAAGGAACGAGTCTTGGGACTGAAGACAGTAACGAGCCCATATTTCACACCTGAATCATTGCTGAATTGTATGTTTAAATTCAATGCAGAGCCACTGAGTCCCCATTTAATCCTTCTGAGGGAAAGTTAAAAGTCAACCTCATTTTCAATAAGGAGAAATACTTTGATTCTGAGAAACAGTCACACGGGCTGCATTAGATTTTAAAGTGAGGACACGGAGAAGTTGTTAAATGATTCATGCAGAGAGACTCATCCACGTCCACCGCCGAAATACTCAATCTAAAGGACAAAGGTTAAAGCGCTTGTCATTATTGTATGCTGAGTAGAGAGGGGAAAAGAGGGGATATTTATTTTGCTTTTACATCATCTTTTTCTTTTGAATAAAACTAAAGATAATGTGTGGATAAAACGCAAGGAAAGTAGATGTTTTAAGAAAATTGTCATTATTAGAAATACAACATACTGGAAGATGTTTGGTGAGAAACCACGTTGTAGAAAATCTGATTTTTACTCTCAGACTACATTTACAATAAAATTAAACAAATAAAGAGAAACTGTAACAGTAAATCTGCCAATTTCATGTGAAGTTATAAATGAGCCTGCAAGACATTTCTAATGTTATTGATGCCAATTTTAAATCTGCTTATTCCTGATCTTCTTTGATTTTGATCAAATATTCTGGCTTCCTGTGTGCTCTTGTGCCTCGTTTTCTTTTTTCTTCCATGGCCCACTTCACTGAGAAAACTCCTGGAAAACACCCTGCTTACCTTACGGTTCTCTTTGAACTGACATGAATGGGGGTTTTTTTTCCTTCCTAAAAAAAGTCTATATTAATTTTTGATGTGTATTCATGTTGCATGGCAGTCCTAAGTTTTATTTAAAGTGGTATTTAAAAGGTCTCAGAAGTCTTGGATTTAACATGCAGCAGTCCTGCAGTAAAGCTGGTGAATCTTTCTTTGGAAGTTTCATCTTTTAAGGTTTGGATTGGATTTTAAGCCTTATGAAGAATATAAAGTAGGGTATGTCTTTTATGTTGAAGCAAATCAACATGATCAATAATTTTCTGCAGCAGCACCAGCTTCAATAAATCCAGCTGACTCGACACCGCCTCTCATGACGACACATTACTTGTGATTGGTGCCGCTGACTCCAGGCTTCATGCTGCTCTTACATTACTTCTGACTGACAAAGCTGACTACAGGTTCTTGAACTTTCCTTCCTGCAAATGCCACTTATGTGACAGGAACAAGCTGCAGTGGGATAAGTAAGTGGGGACAGAAATTGGCTTTTAGAGTGAACAGCCAAGGCTTCTGCCTCTGCATGTATATCAGGGGACTAAACAACTTATGGCTACATGTGTTAGAGGGCTCGAGTAAGACAGCAGTGCATTGGCCTAAAAGTTTTTAAAAAGTGTTGCATCAGCAGATGGGAAGAGAGCTAAATTTCAGACCTGGTTTTGTTCCAGTGAAGAACACAGAGGCGATTAGACTGCTCCACTATTACCTTCCCTAATCAGCAATTCAATTAGTATAATCTTAAATTCTAATTGAACAATTGAACAATTAAACATGCAGAGAGGTCAAAGGTTATAGATTGAACTGACTAACAAAGACGCAGAGACATATGCATAAAGTACTGTAATTTAATACCAAAGTAAGGGGCAGATTTCAACACAGTGAGCTGTAATATAATTCAAATAATTCAGTCTACCAACAGCGACTCCAGCATCCATCAAAGATGCCAAGCCTCTAACTCCAGTTTTCATATGAATGACCTTTATTTTTGAAAGGACATTAGAGACAGAGAGAGAGAGAGTTTGGGGTAATGACACACAGAAAATGGTCCAGGGATGACTTGAGCATGAGGCCCCTTGAGGCTTTCAGCATGTGTGTTACCTGTTCTCAACCAGGTGAGCTATAGCAGCGCCCACAACTGTTTCATTAAGAGTAAATATCCCACAGCCTAAACCTCTCTGGGAGCAGACGTGGAACAACCACCATCCTCAACACTTCAGGACTTTCCCACAGATTTCCTTTCAGGCTTCTTTGACTGTTTGTGATGTCTTTGATACACCCGCATTATAAACAAGTTATTATTTTAACCACTGAATATTTTCCATGCAACACAAACAGTAACATTTCCACAATTTTCAGCATGAGAGATGACAAATTATATTTAATTTTTAATTGAAAACATTAAGTTTTTACGTCACAGACACACCGGCCTGAAGGATATGTAGAGAAACAGAACAGCTGTCCACTACTGTCCTCCCTCAGAGGTTCCATCTGCGTCCCTTTTTAAAAATCTTAAAACACGCTTAGTGTGGATTTCAGAGCATTGTTTAAGAGCAAACAGCAGTGTTGTGGCTTCAGAGTAATAAATGCTCCAACACGGAAAGAAAAACTAAAACACGAGCTGAATTCTACTCAGATCGGCGTCTCTTTTTTAATATTCTCGCGGTGTAGGCAGTGATTTATGAAAAGAAGCACACTGAGTCTCTGTGGCTTGTTCCTGCAGTGCAGCCTGATGCTAGGCTCACTTTCTGTTCCTGTTCACAGTTATTAGACTGCAGCTTGTTTTCATCAAAGCAGTTGTGTCTTACTTCTGGTGGTTCTCAGGAGTATGTTATCAGCTGTGTCACTCAGAAGTGAATTATAATATGGCTTTGCAGTGGAAAAACAAGACATTTATTGAGCTGGTATGCTGCAGATTAAGACTTCAAGCTTTACAGTGAGCAGAAGCAGACTAAGGATGCTGAGGTGGATCGAGTTTGTTGAAGATGCGGCTCTCATATAGGAGGGTGTGTACCTGTTTGTCTGTGCAGGTTTCCACAGAGGCAGAACCAGTGGTTCAGAGCGATGCTCAGACCTTCACCATAGGAGTCATGCCTCAGATCCCAGGATTCCCACAGCTGGCCTCCGACTGCGATCTACAGATCACGGTGAGATGGAACAAAGCAAAAAGACACCATGATGTAAACCATGACATGCTGTATGAAATCTTAGAAAACAATGGCTTCAATAACAGACGATGCTGTCATTACCAATTATACAGCTACTCCAATTTATTTACATTTCGTGAGCATTTCCTATTTTTATTTTACTCTGTAGAACCATTTAATGTATTATATTCAGCTTTTCACATGAAATCTTTTTATTTTAGAATTTTACCTCTTAAGCGACTTTAATTTATTCTGAGCTCATTTCTTTTGAAGATTTTAACCCTATTGAACTTTATAATTTACTAACCTGCTTTGTAATGTTCAGTGTTTTGACTGCTGTAATACATTTTCTCCTTATGTTGCACTAAACTAAATGATTTTGTGTGATAACCCAGCAATAGTTTTGTTTTTAATAACCATCAGCTGATCTTTTCTGGGTTCTAGTCTGGGGTAAAAAATAGCTCCGAAGTCAAAGTCACGTTACTGTCAGCTGGATGTCCTCGAACATCGCCATGACATCCCTGCTGTATATTTTCCTGTTAAACATCACCCCTAACTTCTGAGACAATAGTTAGCCCACCAGACAGTCTAGTGACCGCTCACTTGAAATCTGCTTCTCACTCCACTGGTCTGAGTGACCTTGACCATTTAGCCCCAAAGGTTTATAATGCTGATGTCAGGAGGCCAACAGGTCACCGTCTGACAAATCAGAAAGCATTAATACATAAATAAATGTAAAATCTACTGCATATTGTTCATTAGATGTCGGTTCAGATAAAAAATTTTGACTGGGGAGATAATTCAGCAGAATCCATGATTAAAACACGACTTTGTAAAGTTCATTTATAAACTCTCGTACTCGTACTGATTAAAAAAGGAGACATTAGAGTGGCGGCCAGAATTAGAGACTAGGACGGCATATTAGAGCTTTTGGAGGTAAAAAGAACTAGCTGGGGAGTGCTTGTACTTTTTGGAGGGGAAAAAACATTCAGATTTTGTGATTAAAGTAATAAATTTGTGAGGGTAAAAGTGACAGGACATTTAAGAGAATAAAACTCATAAATATGTGAGGGGGGTTTTTTTCTCATACATTTGTAGGAGAAAACTTCATAAATTTTAAAGAAAGGAGCTCATAAATTTACAAGAGAAAAGATCACAGTGAAGATGAGAAATTTATAGAAAAAATAAATTTATGAGAAAAAAAAATTATTTATGATAAATGGAAAAGAATTCACATGTTTCAGCTTCTGGGACCAATAAATAATACAAATCATTTCTAAACACCAACAGTGCTTGTTTCAACCACATTATTTCACATCAAATCACCAGCTGGCTTTCATTACGACGAGTCGTCCTCCGTCGTGGACCTACAGCGGCTCTGGCTGCGTAGCTGGCTGTGAGACGGGCATGAGGGGAATATCTATAAAGTGCAAAACCAAAAAAAAAAACGTTATGCATCAATATTTAAGATGATTTTACTTATGAGAAGAGAAAAACACAAATTTATAAAAAGAAACTCACGAATGAGTCCAAGTATTCCCACTAATAGAGTGCAGCGCCACCAAAATCACTACACAGCATCTTTAGTATCTTTAGTCATACAGCAGCTAGTTACAACTACTATTCCTTTTTTAAGTGTTCCACTGAATAATATGTCTTTTTTTTTATTGTATGGTGGCTTTGGTGACGTTATGATGTATTAGTGGAATTTTTTGCAAACTTATTGAGTTTCACTGTAAAAAAAAAAAAAAGGAGCCAAAGGTTTTCTTTCATCTTGCAAGTTTTTCAGTTTTTTTCCTGGTTTGATGCTTTCGCACACCATCCTAGAGAGACTCGTTCTGGTTTTGGTTCTGTTTGTTTTCTGCCTAGATATCAGAGCTGGAGGATATAGAAGCTTATGCTTACTTCGTTTCTCACCTTAACATGTGTGTGTGTGTGTGTGTGTGTGTGTGTGTGTGTGTGTGTGTGTGTAGGCTCTGGAGGATCAGGTGACAGAGATAACGCCTTCAGCTCTGTCCTTCGTCGACTCTGAGACTCCCAGCGAGAAGCTCATCTACAGTATCACCAAACCCCTACCATCGGGACAAGGTCAGCACACAGACACACACTCGCGCAGCTTTTCCCTCATAATGTGGAAAAGATTAAAAGGATTAAAATCTAACTCCTGTCAGGGGGCAGGAGCCTTATAATTAGATACAGTGGGTAGGTTTCTGTTTGATTTTCAGCTCAGAGCTGGAGAGGGAGAAATTAAAGTGTCAAGAAGTTATACTGTTCCTCATTAATTATCACTTAAATAGTTACAAGTCAGGTGCTGTTAATCCACAGTTTGGTGGGATGGAGCGGTGCAATGAAGCAAAGTTTTCTTCCTGTTTTCCATCCAGAACATCTGTGGAAAAATTCAAATAGAGATGAAATGCTTTGTGCCATATTAGACTGTAGATAGACCTTACAGCCAAATTTTGGTCAGAAAAAAACCCACATGTAGTGCTTTCATATCAAAATTAGACATGATTAGACCAAATTATGTGTCACAGAAAATGAGCCAATTTACAGAGGCTGCAAAAACATAACCAAAGAGACACAAACAGAGTAAAAGACAGAGTAAAATGTTCCTTAGCAAAGGGAAGGCTGGACTGTGTGTGCACATAGAAGGCTGGTTACTGATAAGCCACAGCTGGGGACTGAGACACAGACACAAACGAATGAGACACGAATGAAAACCCAAATCAACACCCAAGAGGAAAACTAGCTGTCCAAATAAAACAGGAAGAGAACTACGACCCCAACTGAAGCAAAAAGACATTGAAATATAAACAAACTAACTGAGGGGGAGAAGCCAGAAATTACAAAAATCACAACTATTTCAACACGTGAAGCAGAAGTTTATAAATGGTAAATGGCATGTATTTACATAGTGCTTTACTAATCCCTAAAGCGCTTTACATTTCAGTCATCCATACACTGGTGATAGCAAGCTATATTGTAGCCACAGCTGCCCTGGGGCGCACTGACAGAGGCGAGGCTGCCCGGACACTGGCACCACCGGGCCCTTTGACCACCACCAGTAGGCAACGGGTGAAGTGTCTTGCCCAAAGACACAACGACCGAGACTGTCAGAGCCGGGGCTCAAACCGGCAACCTTCCTATTACAAGACGAACTGCCAACTCTGTGAGCCACGATCGCCCCAGCCTTGCTCCAGTCTCACTAAAGATCAGCATACTAGAATAACAATGAATCAAAACACAGGCCTGCAAAACAGAAATGTGATGACCAAAACCACAAAAAATGAAATTCACTAGTAATAAAAATAACCAAAACTGTGCAGCCCTGGAACAGCAGTGAGAATGGACAGAAAACTACAGAAAAACTAAGGACATTACATCAGAACAAACAGAAGTTTTACATCATCTAAAATGAGGGCTACATATAGCTACATATCTTTTGGTACAAGACTCCGTACTAGAGGATAACAGAGCAATGCAGCAGTGTCTTGTTCTTTCTGAGTTAGGCATTGCTTATTGCTAATTTCCTGTTTGCAGAGGCATCAAATATTTGCTTAGTTAAAATACTGTCACATTTTATTATTGGTACATAGTACATGAGCCCTTGTTACAGTTATTTGCACCTCGTTAGAGGAAAACTTTACTTACCTGCAGGTTAAGACCTCGTCGTGCCTAGTGGACATTACTCTAGGGAGGCTATCAGGACATCAGAGCCACATTTATTTTGTTGTTTGATCGATCAAAGAAGTAGGTTAAAATGTATGACTCATCACGTTTTTTAAGACTTTCCACCCAAAATATTCCTGTAAATTGTTGACCTTTATTTCATGTTATTTTTAAAAACGAGGAACGGGAAAAATAGGAACAAAGTACAACAACGTCATGTTACGATGCACTTCTTTTTTAATGTGTCCAAATCAGCCTCCAAGAAAATCATTTTCCCCAGAGTGATTTTAGTTTTAGTTAGTGGCATCCATCCAATCCCCTTTTCTGCCAATTATCCGGATCAGTTTGCAGGGAGAGCAGTCAAAGCAGAGATGCCTGGACCTTCCTGTCACCAGGCACCACCTCTAGCTGTTGTGGGGGGATATCCAGCCAGCTGAGAGATTAATCTCTCCGTTGCCTGAAGCACCTCATCCAAGAGGCTGGACCACCTGATCCACCTCAGCTGGCTATTTTTGATGTGTAGCAGCAGCAGCTCTGCTGTGTACCAGCAGTCTTGGTTTTGTTCCCAGCTTGCAACAGTAGACGAGGATAACAATGTAAAATGGACCAGTAAATCAACACAGACTGGTACAGCAGCCATATCATTTATATCCAGTGTTGGTGAGTAACGGAATACATTTACCCTGCATTACATATTTAAAATACAAAATATGAGTAATTGTATTCCGTTACAGTTACCATTTTAAAAGGCGGTATTCAAAATACAGTTACTTTGTTGAAATAAATGGATTACACTGCTGTCTTTTCCTGTGTCATATATTAGGCTATGCCCTCTCTATTTCTGGTAATTCTACACCAGTGGAAACCCAAACAAAACACACAATATGAGGCTCTAATGCCTGTGTCTCAATCCCGTGGCCCATGTCACCACTACGTAGCCGCATGACGTAAAAAATTATTTTTCTTAATTATTATTCAAAAAATGATTTAATATGAATCTGAGTGTTACAGGCATAGCCCTAAAGAATGTAGCCTGATGGGCAGTGTAGTCCATGGTGCAGGAAGAATTCACTGACATACCCTTTATGTGTCTGTGAGTGCGAGGGAGGGAGGAAAAGGAGAGTCAAAAAATGTCACCGACCAGAAACGGGAGATGGAAGCATGTAAATATAATAACCACTGCAGCCAAAAAGAGCTCCTGACGAGCCCAGTTGTAAGTAAGCTGTTAAGACCTGACTGTACACTGTGTTCGTATTTTCCTCCGAAATAATACGTTCCGTTGGAGCAGCCTTTCAACGCCTCTCTCCGTCTCTCGCTAGCGAAGTTGACCCCAGTAACAAAAGTAAAGCTAGTTTTCGGCTACGAGCCCGACACAGAACCCGACGAGGTCCCTTTACTACGGTTCGGAGCCACGGACCTGTTTTATGTACACGCAGAATAGTTTTTTATACGAGATCACTGCAAAAAGTGCAGCCTTACCTAATGTCCACCTACTGTTACTCATTTTATATTAAGATTTAAAAATCTAGTTGATATTGATATGGCGAGTAACCTTCAGTAATAGTAATAATAAATCACACAGCAATAGTACATTCATGTATTACTAAAAAGCGTGATAATATATTAAGTAATCTAAAGTATTCAGAATACGTTACTCTCATTGAGTAACGTAACGGAAGACGTCACAAAATACATTTTGGGGCATGTATTCTGTAATCTGTAGTGAAATACATTTTCAATCAATCAATCAATCAATCAAAATACTTTATTGATCCCCAGGGGAAATTATTTAAAATTTATTTAAAAGTAACCTTCCCAACACTGTTTATATCACACCTGGATTTGTGGTCATATGACCTGATGTGGTTTGAGTGGGCTTATTTCAGTTGATGTAAAATAAAGGCTTATTGAATTTGTTACGCACCAACCTCAGTGTTTAACTCAGCATTTTAAGGCTGAGCAAGATGTAATTCAGTGTGTTACAGCACAAGTGTTGTATACTTTAGAATGAACAGCAGTTTATTAGACCATAATTTATTTGTAAGGTGGCTGATGGCTTATTAGGCAACAACTGTGTTTGTTACCATTCTGATAAAGAGCATACAAAGTGCACCTTGTTACATTTTATTAGTTTATTATAATAAACTAATAAATGACTGCAAAGTTTAGGAAGGGGGATCATGTTCTGTAGCGCACTCAGCTGTAATTACTAGCTCAAGAGTTTGGCTTTTCCCTGCTTAGAGTATCGGAAACTAGCAACCTTCTGCTTCAAAGCCATCACCACCCTCGAAAATAATTTCATTATCGTCTTTCCATGTTTAAGAATGAGCATTGCTTTCCTTTTTGCTGAATTTAATGTGCCGTTCTGACATTCATTTCATCACTGGACCATCTGTCAGAGCGCTGCATCGTTTTCAGCTCTCTGTCTAATGAAAGGGAAAAGTGATTTACAATGGGTCATATTCATCAGCTAATGGACTGATAAATTTGTGTGTAGACGTTTTGAACAGAGCCGATGAGGAGGAGGAAGAAAACGTCAGTTTTTGTGGGAATATTTTTCATGATTTTGTTTTTTTGTTTTAAACCCTGAAAGTTTTAGTTCTTTTTAGTAAAATGACAGTTTATTGGTCAAATTAAGTTTTAAGTTTTAAGTTTCCAATCTTCTGTAAGAATAAACCTATAAACTTACTTGAGCATCGTTGTTGTTTCAATTACAGCGTGCCATGCTGCTTTCCTTTACTACGAGGGAGCTAACAGTCTTCTAACAAAGTCTTATAGTCTTATAATAAAGTAATTGCACAAATTTAAAAGTAAAGTTAAAATATAAACTGTGTAAATGATGCCAGTTTAGATTGCTGGTTGAACAGATGATCACATGGGCTGGAGTCTGACCCACAGTTCTTTATTGCACATCTTTCCCTTCTCCATCTACCGTTTTTCCTTTCTTACTATCAAAGGCAAAAATGCCCCCAAAATACATCTTTAATAAGACCGACGAAACAGAAATGGACCAATTTATAACATTGAACTATAATCTTGCCAAGAACTCTAAAGGCTAGTAAATCAGGGTCATTAACTCTAACTAGCACATTTTTTACATAATTTTCTGAAGATTTTAGGCTTTTATCTTTAATAGTTTTTGTGATGTTCTTGTTTAAATGTTGCCTCAGGCTCCAATGTGCAAAAAAAAGAATGAGTAAAGTAGGTAGTTAGGTAGTTGAGTAGTCTTCTGGATACATCACATCTGAGGTATTTAGGGGGTGTCCAGGTGGAAGGAGACCCCGGGGCGAGAACACCTTGGGAACATCTCTGTGTCCACTGGCAGAGATGAACTGGGGAGAGGAGGCCGGGGATGGAGCCCCAAAATGCTTGACCACATCCCGTATTTCTTTATTGCCTTTATTTTGCATTTTTCTACTTGGCCTTTAACATCTTACTTCCAGCCTTATTCTCAGCATTTTTAGTGATCAGATCAGCTGTTTCACTTGCTACAGATCTGCCTCTGTGCACGGCTCAAACAAAATCTCATCATGTGTGCTGATTGTTTGTTTCCAGGGACCATCGAGCATCGGGACAGGCCGTACATACACGTGCAACATTTCACTCAGGCTGATGTGAATAACGGCAAGATCATCTACAGACCGCCGCAGGCTCCGTCACACCTCCAGGAGCTCTACCAGTACTCCTTCACCGGTAAGATGTCGCTTACACTTCTCTAACCTCCAGCTCCTTTATGCACCAACTCAACATGTGTGCTTAGTTCAGAGACCTGTCCCACAATAACAGTGTTTTACCTCTTTAATTGTTGTCCTTGTTTTTTTTTAAACTATCTGTCGATTCGTTTTTCTGAAAAATCAATCATAATTCATGTGAAGCAGCCGGAGTTATTTTAAACAACAAGTGCTTTGAAGAAGTTATCTGAGCCTTATAGCAGTGTAGTTTTACCACAGATTCACAGTGTATCTAATCTCAGCAAGGCGTCCACTGTCACTCACTGTGCTGTTTATTAAAACCACACAGCAATCATTTTACTTTCACTGGTTCAGTTTGTTGTTGACTGTCTGTCACTCCATTATAAAGCTATGACTAAGTAAACCGAATGTTTATGTTGTAACAACTAAGCTTGTAACAAAAATAAAGGGTTTATAAGGTTTTATCCGCTGACAGATACCATTTGTACTGAGGTTTGATAATCATTTGCCATTAGCACCATCCACACGTCGTATCAGGCCGGTTGCAGAGCCTGGGACTCACACAGGTGCTATCAGTAAACCGTCAGTGTCAAATCTGAGTGTTTTTGATTTGTTTTAGCCAACTCTTCCCCAAAGCACATAATCTCCTCCTCCTTACCCGGATGCCTCTAATAAAATGGTCACTCTGGGCTAAAATGACGGCCATTTGTTCTGACTGTAAAATCTCATATCACATTCCACTTTCTGGTCATTAATTTGAGACTTTAATCTTACATTACATTACTCCTTTCTGTTGTAAATGTGTGACTTTGCCCCACTCAGAGTGGAACTGGTCCCTCTTGTTCTAGCTAACCTACACTGGCTAACTGTTAGATGTAAAAACTAATACGTTAACTGCCTTTAAAGTCTGACATGGCTCTAATAGTTTGTCCAATTACATTTGAGCTTCTAAAATTGGGGGTGTGGCGGGCGTGGCCTGCGGTGGCGTGCGGGGAGGGCGGACGCACCTGCACGCCATCCGCAATCATGCCCGCCGCCTTTATTAGTTGCATTGGGTCCTGTGGGGGTTGTTGTGGTGGTGTTTATGTGGAGCTGGCAGCGGGAGAGCTGCAGCTCCGGAGGTGACCAGCAACCGTTTATGTGTGTGGTGATAATAAAAGAATGTTTAAAGGTGTAAATGTGTCGTCGGGTCTGCCGTGGTCCTTTACAGGGGGACTAAGTGTAAAAATGTTTAAACCCCTCGAATTAAAGCTGAAATCCTAAACTTCAATCACATTTTGATTATTTGTCCCAAAACAAATGATCCTAATTGTACCTTTATATTACAGTATTACATGTTAATTATTATTAAAGTTTGAGTAATCTTTACTTTTTCTGTCTTTTATTGCATTCACACATCACATTTATTCTTGCAAAGCTTTTAACAATAGATTAGCCTTGCATGGTTAATATTTGAAGAGGTGGACGGGTCAGACAAGGAAGAGCAAAGTTTTAGCTTTTTAAAAAACAATCAGAGGACGCTAAGACGGGTTCAAAAGCACAGACCTCTGTTTAAAAACATCTTCCATAATCCAAGATCAAAGCATACTTATATTTTCTTAATCTGGATTTATGGAGCTCCAGTGGAAGCTTTGCATCAGTAAATCGTCCTCATCGCCTCTGAGTTTGATACAGTATGGGCTTTTCTCTTTAGTGAAACAGGCCGTCACCTCTGGCTCAATCCTCTGTTGTTTTGTTTTATCGCCTCCCAGCTGTAACTCCTTCGTTTTTTTTTACCCCAACAGGCCTGCCGGAGTCGCTGAGCGTTTATTTCACAGGTAAATACTTCATCTTGTTTAATTTAAAAAGTAAGAGAGGAAGAAAACAAAAGGGAGGCAGTTTGTCTCCTGTGTCCTCCTCACCCAGTCCTCTTTCTTCTTCTTCGTTTTTTTTTTTACAAGCTCTTATTTCTCATCCTTTTCATTGTAAATCTTCTCTCAATCCTCACCTCCTCCTCCACACTCCATTTTCTCCTCCCGTCTTCTCCCCTCTGCTATCAATTTCCTCTTTTTTATCTTCCCTTCTTCACCTCCTTCAACTTTTCTTCACACGTTCTTCTTCTCTCTCCTCCCCATGTCTCCTTTATTATTAGTTTCTCTCTCATTTCCATTTTTATTTCAGTTCCTCTCTTCATTCTATCCTTTTCCTCTTTTTAGTCCTGAAGTTCTCCTTTTTCCTCATTTTCACAGTACAGTTTCTATTGTTTTCTCTGACTTTCACCTCTCTTCTTTGCTCCTCTCCTACTCCCGTTTCCTGTTTCCCCTCTCCTCCTTTTCATCTTCCCTATAAATGTTCCTCCCCTTGGATTTTTCCTCACCTCTTATGTTTTTCTTGTTCTATTCATCTTTCTCTCAGCTTTTAAGTTCATCACCCCTCTAATCTCTCCTCTTTTCACACCCAGTGCTCCTCTCCATCCTCTTCTCCTCCTTCGTCCCTCGCTCCTTTGTCATTACTACACTGATTCACTTCAACTAAAGTCTTCAGATTCTTCGCGATTCTCTGTTCTCGGACTTTGACCTTGAGCCTTAAGATAAAACCAAGGCTTGCTGAACATTTGGAAAAGTGCCACCACACTCTAACTCCATCCCAACAGCAGTGTGTGTTTACAGGTGTCACCAGAGTGTTTTTCACTTTAGTGCCGGCCCTCGGGAGCACACGGTGCTTTCAGCCTCCATCCAGTCTGCTCCAGTTCAGACTTTAAGTGACTTCTCTAAAAGAGGAGATATGACCTCTACCCAAAGTTCAGCATCAGTTATCAGGACACTGTTGTTGATCTGCAGCACAGAAGATAAATTACATTTGCTGTACGTGCTGAGATATTGATTTTATATTTAATTTGAGCTTTTACATTTTTTATACTTCTTGTCTTTTTCATTATGTAATCAGCAGAATAGCCAGTTAACTGATTAGTTGCAAGCATACCTTTCATTAGTAATCAGCTTTTGTTATTTACATACATTTGCTGCTTTTCTCTTTAAATAGTTTTTTTAATCAATCAATCAATCAAACTTTATTTATATAGCACTTAATCATACATGACATGCAACTCAAAGTGCTTTACAAATTAGAAAGCCCCACATACCCACATTCCCTCCCATCCCCATTTTAGAAATTCATTGTGTGGATCGACAAAAACACTGTGACAGTTTTCCAGCTTTAATCCGTTCCAAGTTAGAAATCAGCTCTCAGTTCAGACTGAGACATTAAGTGGAACTTTCACTCACTGTGTTGTTTCTGTTCTGGTAACTTTAATGACAGGAGACCTGGAGGCTGAGAAAGAAAGCAACAATACCGAAAACATCTTAAATGCAAAAACAGACACCTACCGTACATGTGAAGGCCAGTAGTGAGCCAAACAAACCTGGAAGGAGTAAACAAAGGAAAATACCTGGAACAAAATCCGGGAAAGGTCATACATGAGAAGCTCAAGTGTAAACTCACAGGAACATACTGTAACTAAAAACAGGACTGCTGGAAGGCTTGGCTAAACAAGAGGGAAAGATGATCCATCTGCTTTCTGCGCATAAAAAAAGTAAATTGGCAACAGTGTGATCAGACTACGAATTACAAAATAAAACAGGAAGTTCCTTGACTACAGACACACAACACTGAAGTCCACTTGTGAGTTCAGACTAATTACAGTGAATTACATGCTGCTAAAAGCTAAACAGCCCTCCAAAAAGCAATAACACCAGTTTCATTTTATTGACTCTGACAGACAAATGACTGTAATAAGTCTGTATTGCAATTCAACTCAGTTCAAACAAAGGTCACTCAACTTTCACTGTAAGTGCAATCAGACTCTCTCTATGATAAACATTACAGCTCTTGGTCAACTGAGCTGTACTAATAAGTTGTCATCAAGTGTCACGATTTTTATGGTGTTTCAATGGAATCACCCTCTCAGTTATTCCAATTAATTTAAGTGACACAAGTTTATTGACACACAGCATCATTAAAATTAATAACTGTAGATAAAAAACTCCATAAACAGTCAATATTGGATTAATCTTAATTAGACTGATGAGTTCATTCATATTCATCAGTTTAACCATGTACTTTGTGTCTGCGCTCATTGATATTTTCTTTGTTCATTGACTCAAGCATGAACTGAACTAATGATAAATGATTTAAACTAATAATTTTAGTTCAGCTTGAACATAAAAACAACAGCAGCTCCTTATAGCACAGATTATGCCTCATATCAGGGTAAGCACTGATAACATAACCGTTACATAACATTCAAATTAACCATCTTGACTGGAGCAAACACAAAAAATGTGAGTTCATTCTTAGAAGTTCACCCTTTAGTTATAGCAACAAAATGCCATTCCTCCATAGCCCTGTATAAAGCTGTGCTTTGATTCTTGGTTCTTACTATAAGTAGTGAAAATTGTCCCCTTGTATCTTGTCTGGAAGAATATTCATGTCTATGTACAGCAGGGATCTCAAACTCGCGGCCTGCGGGCCACTTGTGGCCCGCGTCACCCCTACTTGCTGCCCATATATTGACGTAAAGAAATATAATGCAATGGCCCTTGAAGTTACCTTTACGTAGGATGTGTTTGTTGTTTAATGCAAAGTTAAAGTTCTTTAAAAAGCAAAAAATAATTTAATATGAAGGCAATGTGAGCAGACAGTACAAACATGGTGAGGGATCAGCTGTGTTAGTTTAGCGAGAGAGTCAAAAACTAATGTGTCTGCATTTTTATTTTGTTAAATATGAACTAAATTGTAGCAAAAGTGCTGCCACGTGTCTGGCCACAAAGAGAGGACCAATGTGTGTATTTGGTAGTTCAATGAAAGACTTCGGTTAGTTAAGAGTGAGAAAAAAAATTGTGTTAATTTTTTCAGTTGTGTCTTATACAATATTTGAAATTTAAAAACAACAATAGAACACTACATTTTCATCAATATTAGTGGGTGTTTTCTTGTTTTTATGTTAGTTTGTACTACCTGAACACCAAAGGGACCCTCTAATGAGATCACAGTGCCAGCAGTGGCCCCACAGCTCAACTATATTTTGAGACCCCTGATTTACAGTGAAACTGTAACAGAAAACCTGGTAACAATAACATTTTTAATAAATACAATTTAACAACAAATTCATCTCTCTAAGTAGCTGCTTATTTTATTTCAGAGAGATATAAAAACTACAGAATGCATTTTCTAAAGAAACTGCAGCGTGGATGCTCATAGCTGAATGTTTTTAAGTTAAAAATGTTGAATGAGCCGAAATATGCTGAATCGTTCACCTGAATGAAATGCCTGGTTGCCTGATTGGTTCCTGCGCCAACTAAATCCCACCTGTTAACTGTCCACATAAAAAGTTACGACACAATGTGTGCAAAATAACACAGTGTAACTACGCCGATTTAATATTTGGCTGCGGTTTCCCATTTTAAACACCCCAACTCCTACCAAAGACCCCTTTTACTTGTCACTGTGTTCACAAACCATTATGAGGTCTTTTCCACTAGTGTCAGAGTGGGATGGGGGAGGGGCACGGGGGATGCAGTTTCACCAGGTGGGCTCTCTGCTAAATAGCTGTTGCTCACTTACTTATTTCTTAAATCTAGCTGCACAGACAGTGATACGCCTACGTCCATTTCTGGCTCCATGGTGTATATTAGCCTTAATACATTTAGTGTTTCATTTCCACTTTAAACCTGATTTTGTTTTAGTATGTCAAGAAATTGATCAAAATATGATCAACTCACATTCCATGTCAT
>VUQR01018114.1:0-26116 GCA_015108515.1 Hemichromis elongatus | reverse complement strand
AACTTGGTGTTGCAGAACATATATAACCATATTATATTATTATATTAGTATGGCAGGTGGAGGTTCAATTAGTGATGCACTTTTACTTAAGTAAAAAAGTTAAATCAGTACTTCAGCATTTATCAGAGTTTTTTTAATACTATACACTGTACACACTGTCTGTACATCTGCTTAAGTGACAGATGTATGTACTTCTGCCACTTCTTGCCCTGTGTACATGCTCGACACAGACAAGTCCACCTCTCCTCCACACTCTGACCTTGTGACCCAACTGCCGTAGGCAGACTCTGGAGTCATTGCTGAACGTAACATTCCTCAGGTTCCAGTGCACATGTTGCTGATAACATCATAAATGGGCCTGAGGCTGAAGAGTAGTCATGGCAGGCCACTTGGCAGCCCTATGAGACTGAAGAGTGCCTGTGTGCATCCTGCTCTGGGTGATCTAGAGAACCATTTGCCAAAGGATAAACCACCTTAACGTGGTGTAGTTTCCTTGCGACACCACTTCTCAACCTGTCTCTGACATCCAGGATTATGGAACTTGGCTTTCAACTTGAAGGTGGTACAAGGGCTAACTCCAAATAATGCTGCAACTTGGTGTTGCAGAACACTAGCTCTGGGGTACCAGAAGCTCAAAACAAGAGTCAATAGCAGAATACGCTGTTTGGAAGAGTCAGACTTCAAGTCTAATGGCACAGAGCTTTCCTTCTTGATTTGCTTCTTTAAAACCTGCTTGTTTTATTAGACTCCTTTGTTTTCTGATTGTTTGGATCTTATATTGTGTACTGAAAAAGTACACAATATAAGATGATAGGTCGGGGGCTTCTTCAAAAGTGATGGCGTGCATGACCTTTCACAGAGGAACTGGGCTGTCCTCGTCTTGAGTCACAGATTTAAAAATCTCCCTCAGTTTTCTCAATTTCTGTCCTGAGCATATAAACAAAACAATAGGAGAAATGCACCAATGTTAAACTTCACTTAAATGTAATTAAGCTTAAATATATGAGAAAGATTTTAGAAGACATCTTCATCAGCAGATCACTTCATCATATATTTTGCAATAACTGCTCAAATCATAAAGCAATGTGCAAAAATAAAGAGAATTGTTTGTTAAGGCTACGCAGTGAATTGTGTTTTGACTTCTGCTGTTTAGTAAACCAAGATAAAACAAGCATGTTTACTCCCTGCCATGCTGTGGCAGGATTTGTTCAAACTTATTTATTTAGTTTATTCACTTGAAATATAATTAAAACCCATGCAAGTCCACTTTTTTTTATTAAATCCCCTAATCTTCTAAGTTGTTGAGAAACTGTTTCAGATAACTGTGACATAAAAATCAACAAAGCAGCCGTGGCTGTCCTTACTTGCACATTGATTATGAGATTATTTTATCCAGTCTGTTTTTCCTACGTGTCATGATTTGGCTATTTATCTGTATAGACCAGGAGCTCAAATTGAACATAAAATGTGAAAGGGTCTTGCAGGCTGATTGGTGAGCCACCAGGTTGTTGATTATATACTTAAGCTTGCCTCCTTACATCTGTTCCATTCTGTATATGGCAAAGAAAGGGGCTCCACATAAAGCCAAGGGGAGGCAGATCAAGCAGAATTAAAAAGAATACACCACAGAGTTGAACAGTAGGGGGTTACACATATGATTGGAATGTGGAGTCTAGTGATTTCCTGAACATGGCACAGATCAATAAGCACATGGTGTGTTTCCAGGTTCTTAGCCCCAAGAGACTGCCCATGTTGATTTGATCAAACTGCGGTTCATTTAGCTCTCTAACTGCCTCTCGCTCTCTTTCTCTTCCTGACATACATGTGCCAATAAAAACATGACACCTTACTTTGATATGTACTCTCTTCTGTTCAGTGGGGAGTCAGTACTATAGGGAAGCTTCTACTGTATTCAATTGCACTGAGTCTCAATGAAGTGTGTATGTGAGATAGTAAAATTAGCTGTTAGGTGAATATGGCTAATAGTGGTATCAGAATAAATGCTTTATTGCATTGCTAACCCAACTTCTATCTGTGCCTGATATCACTCTGTCCTTAATTAAATCCCTGCCTTGTTTTCCCAAAATGAAACAGTAAATAAATGATCACAAACACACCTGATTTATAAGACATTAATAATGAAAAGACCCTGCTTAATGTTTACTTGTCAATGTAGGTTCTGCTCTCTGCCCTAAACCAGTGTACTCTTAATAGCAGTCCAAGTCTGAATAAATGGGGAGGGTTAAGTCAGGAAGAACATTCGGTATAAAATCTTTAACAAATCAAACATATGGCTACCATATTTTTTGGACCATAAGGCTCACCGGGTTATAAGGCGCATTAAGCGAAACAAAGCATTTAGATAAGTCAAACTTTACTCAACTCATTCTTCTTGCTTCCTTCACTCCACATTCTTTAATGTTGAATTCTCTCACAGCTGCTCCGTTCTCATGTTGTTCCAGTATATTAATGACTAACCTTATATTGTGGATGGATGATCTCAGTTGTTCTCCTGACTGAAGTTTGGTCTGTTTACAGCATCCTCCCATGCATTTGTTCCTAACCATCGGGAACCCTTACATTAACTTTTATTGAGTGGAAAAGAGTTAGCGTTCATCCTCCAGCTTCTCTGTTTATATTATGCTAACATAGCTGTGTCGCTAGCGATCACATAGCATATCATTATATACCAGCTAGCCCACCTTCAGTAACCCTGCAAAACTCACTGTTTAGTTTTCTGTCATCATTTATGTTGGAAGTGATAGCAGAGCTGTACGTCAGAACATGGTATATCATGTTTAGGTGGAAACTAGTGAGCTAACTTCCTGCTAACTTCTAACTCCATTAAATTTAATAAATTCTGTTTTACCTGGCTGTTAAACTTAATTATTACACCTGGTAAAGCAACAACACTGATCATTTTATTAAAGATGAAACAATTTAGGCAGTTTGTAACTCTCAGTGATGCCGCAGTGTTCGTTTGACTTTGGGACCTGAAGCGGTGTTTGGACCCAGATTACTCCGCAAGGCTCCTGACTATGGTAGCCATAATGCTCCGACAATCTATCAGGTGGTGCGGCTTCGTAGCTTACTGAAGTCATACTAAAACATTTTTTGACAGATTTTTTCTGTTGTGCCACAACGTGTCAGTTTAAGGTCAGTAAGCACAACCAGAATTCATACATAAGGCACGCCGTGTTACAAGGCACACTGTCAATTTTTGAGAAAATGAAAGGATTTAAAGTGCACCTTATAGCCCGAAAAATACGGTAATCACGAATGAGAAATCTATACCAAATCATTTGGGTTTGGGTTAACAGTGACTGATTACGGTGCAAGAATTCTGGAGTAAGTTGGATGAAGTGGCAGAGTGTTTCTATATTGGGAGAATCATGATTGGAATTTCCATGGATATGAAGGTAAAGGGAACAGAGGTAATGAGGAGAAGCTAGGTAGATGTGATGTTAAGGAGAGAAATGCAGAAGGGCCAATGGTAGTATATTTTATGAAAGTGTGGGAAGTTTTGGACGGAAGAATGTTGCATGGAGTTCAGGGAGGGGTTGAGACAAGATCTGGGTGGTAGAGAAGAGTTACCAGGTGACTGGGAAAGTACAGCTGAAGATAAAGAAAGTAAATAGTGCAGAGGATTAGTAAAGAGGAAGTGAGGGCAGCTAGTGAGAGGCTGAAGAGTAGAAAGACCGCTGGTTCAGACGACATAGCTGTGGAGGACAGTGTACTTTTTAACAAGATTGTTTAACGCAGACCTGGAGAGATGTAGGATGGCCAAAGAATAAACACAAAGGGTGATGTGTAGAGCTGTAGTTAGATATAGGAAATAGTTGTTGAAGCTGGGTTAAAAAGAGAGGTGACAATCAGCAAGCAACAGTACGGCTTAATGGGCAGAAAGAGCAATTTGCTTTGAGGGTGTTGAAAGAGAAGCATGGAAAAGATCAGAATGAGTTGCACTGTGGTTTTGTGGATCTAGAGAATGCATATGATAGGGTGTCAATAGAGGAACTGTGGCATTATATGAGGAAGTCAGGAGTGGCACAAAAGTATGTGAGGGTGGTGCAGGACATGTATGAGCACAGCCGTCCAAAGCAATGGACAGCGGTGAAGAAGTGAGTGCAAGCAGGGTAGACTGGCGTGAGACAATTAGTTGATTTGTGAATTAAGAAAACAAATAAAAGAGAAGATCTGCTTTGGTAGTGACCTGCTATGATATGACGTTTGGAGACAGTGGCAATGACAAAAACACATAAGGCCGAGCTAGAGGTGGAAGAGCTGAAGATGCTAAGATTTTATTGACATCAAGAGATCAGGAGTGCAGGTGTATCTCAGAGGGATGTCTCAGGTTGAGCAATTTGGAGACAAAGTTGGAGATGGTTTGGGCATGTGCAGAGGAGGGTGAGGGGATATATTAGGAAAAGGATGTTAAATATGAAGTTGCCAAGCAGGAGAAAAAAGAGGAAGACCTCAGAGGAGGTCCATGGATGCAGTGAAGGAGGACTTACAGCGGGTTGGTGTGATATGTTAGCGATAAAGTGAGATGGAGGCAAATGGTCTGCTGTGACGACCTTTAAATGGACCAGCCGAAGTAGAAGAAGAAAAGAAGACTGATGCAGAACAAGATTTTTAAGCTAGACCTTTGAATTGTACAAAGCGATCTTTGTTTCATTTGATGAATTTCTCTGCTACATTTAACAAGCAGATTACCTGTTATCTGCCTATAAAGAATACTCTGTTATACTGAATTGAGGCCCTTGCATCTTTACTGCTGCCCTGATTTTTCATTTGCTTTACAACAAACAAAATTGATCAGTTCGCCTTGTTATGGAGTTTAAGGAAGGATTCCACAGGAGCTCCCTAATGGGGTATTGCTCCAACACCACCTCAGCTGTGAATAATGCTAATAAAACCTTGGATAGGTGATCAATGCTGAGGATTCTAACAGTGTGAGAATGTTACACTTGTTTGATAAATGAGCCTTAGCTTGTTTTTATGTGAGATATAGTTTCTGGCACCGTGTAGTCAAGTGAGATAAAACAAAAGTTTCATGACAGAGTACAAAATAATGTTAATGGTATAAATTCCAGTGATTATATTCACTCTATGCTCACCATATGTCTAGAAATAGTTTATAGAGCATGGCATGTGTTCAAAAAGGCACCAAAATAAAAAAGCGCACACACAGTTGTCCTGTCCCCTCCATGGAAGCGCAAGGCACACTGCTGTGGCAGTCCGCATTGAACGTGTCTTTGGGGATGTTCCATTATTTACACCATGCCTTCCTGTGGCCCCGATGAGACATGACAGGAGCCACAGGAAGCTTATGAATTATACAGAAGGGCCTAAAAGCACGAGGGGAGAGTACAGGGTGATGGGAAGGCCTGAGGACACAGCAGAGTATACTGGGGCTGCAGACTGCAATGCACATGTCACTGCAGCCTGAGGGACTGGAGGGATCTGAAGCAGGCAGAGAGGAAGGGACATACTTTGACACAGGAAGATGCAAGAGATGGGGGGGAGGGGGGGGTGGTATGCTGAAGAAAAAGAAGAAGAAGAAAAAGAAGAAGTATAATACATACAATAGAAAAATAGAGATGACAGCTGAAAATGGCAGATACGACTGATAGAAATGCTACAAAGGCTTTAACAGGAAACAGAGGAGAGAAATAGCTAAAAGAGCAGCAGCAATCTTAATTTAGGCAGACAGACATTAATCCCTTATGGGTGCATATAAAATAGAGGAATGACAATGATGTCATGCGTGCATGTGTGCATTGGACAGCGGGGCGTGTGATGTCTCAGCTGTTGCTCAAATAGGCTGCACAGTGACTAGCTTCTGGTGTCAGCCTGCATGTCCTAATGGAGAGGATAACCTCATTTAGGCTGTGACTCATCACCTTATGCAGCAAAACAACGCACAGTGATAAAAGATTCCAGTAATACCCTTCCTGTTTTAGTAAAGTGATAAGATTAAACCAATAGTACCAATAGGCATTTTGAAGATTAATTTCTGCCACATATTTAGTATTAGTACAGCTTCTTTCTCTACATGTTTTCATGTCACATGTGTGTAATATTACTGAGGACAACCATCTGTGGCAGGATTAACCCCTGATGCAGATTAGTTCAAGTCCGTAAGCGTATGGTCTAGATTACAATGGCTATTTGCTAGATAGAACCCTTCTTTTATTGCTCCCTCTCTCTCTCTCTCTCTCTCTCTCTCACACACACACACACACACACACTAATGTGTTTTATGAGTCTGATATTTGTAAGTAACTTTTTACAGGAAGTGCCTCTAATGACAACCCCTTTCATTGGTCCTCAGGGAACTGCTGTCCATCTCTCACAGCATCCCCAGACGGGAAAGGGAACCGCCCAGACCGCTGGTGCCAGGGTGATATCATCTGATAATCAACCTCAAACATGGGCTCTGAGCCACACAGTGCATTTTCATATAGTGAAAGGTCTTCATCCTTCACTCTCGCTTTTATATTGAGGGTTTTTTTCTGCAAATATTGATCCCGGAGATTGAGTGAAATTGGTGTGTCATATAAAAAGGGAAGTTGTTAGCACTATATATATATATATATATATATATATATATATATATCTGAATGGGTGCCAAGTAAATTAGGCTTATTAACTAGAATCCCTGTTTCTTTAACCGTAAACCAGAATGTTATTAATTTTTTATTTTTTTTTAATTGAGGCAGCCCATTAGTTGTAGCCTTTCTTGTGAATATCAGCTGTCATTCTACATGTGCTTGAGCACTCTCAATTCCCTCCCGAGCTCCTCTGGACAGCCAACATCAACTTGAGAAACAAGCTGGATTTGTACTTATTCATTTCAATTATCATAATAATTATTTAAAGTGTTATGTTTAGCACTTTAAAATTGGCTTTTTGTGAATGATTGTTACTATCTGTGTAGATGTGAAAAAGGTAAAACACATGAAAAAAACACAGAAGTAGACATCAGAGAACCTTTAGAAGCCATTGATGGTACATGGTGCTATAAATGATAATGGGAAAAAAAAGTCTCATTTGTCAAAGTTTGCTTCATAAATCAAAACGTTGCTGAGTTTTAGAGAACCGCATACTTTCCACAGCCAACCATTGCTAACAGTGTGACTGAGGGGGCCATGTGCTCGGTCCCCCACCCCCTGTTCTTACTGCCACTCAGCCCATATGTCCATTCGAGTGGCAGCTGCAAACTCCTTCCTCCCTTCTCACTTGCCCTCTGAAAAAAAAAAAGAAAAAAAGAAAGGAAAAAAACAGCAGCTCTGCGCACAAGTAGGAGAGCTTCTCTGGTCAGCATGTGTCTGACAGCTACTGTGAGCGTCGGAAAGAAACAAAAAGCTAGAGACAAGGCCTTTTCCTATCCAATAACAACAAACCTATTATTTACAAGGCCTCTGCCAGTACAATTTATCTGTAAGAAGCTCTTTGTCTTCTTTTTGATTCTTTGCACTTATTTTGTCATTATGTAGGGGCATTAATTACATGCATGTGTGCACACATCACACATCACAGTGGTCTTCCCATCTGCCTTGTCCTGCTCCTCCGGGGACAGTACGCGTAGCGCAGCAGGCATCTATGGCCGCTTATTTAGGCAGCAGGCGAGGAAGTTTCCTCCAGTGCCAGTTAAAATATTACAAGACATGCGGGCCATTCAGAAAAACAAACATATACTGCACACAGAGACATGAATATGCAGAAGGCCTCACGAACCTGCCTCTTTCACACTGTCTATTTTGGACACGATAACACTCTGAGAAATGTCACCTCACTCTTGCACACACGCACATCATATCTGTTAAGCGCTGTCACCTTCTTCAGCTACTGTATCTGTGTTAAAAGAGGTAATTAAGTCACGTGGATTCCTACTAAAGCTAACAGACCACATATAAAGTAACTGAAAACACTAGAAATGTCTAAAAATCCAGGGCAATTGTAAATCTTTACAGATCTAGCAATAAAAACCTCAATCTGTTTGTATGGTGGCTTTAAAAACCAGGAAACTTTATGCTCGTGGATCAATTATAGAACAAATATTCTCAAACATAACTTACAATATTTGCAGATTCTTGTTCACGTTTGCCGGAGGAATGCCAAGCACATTTATTACACACAATAACCTTTTAACATGCACTAAAATTAGCAGTGAACACTTGAAATACAACCTACAACAACTACCCATATTCCCAGAAAATGTAATCTCTGAAGTTTTTTTTTCCCAGACGACCACTTAAAGTTTCACGTCACCATCGCCAACCGAAATCCACATGACATTAAACTTTAAGCATCTGGTTAACATCGGACACGGTGGGAGGGGGGGTGTTCATAAATCCCATGAAAGTAATGTTAGAAAGCCAGCCTCCAACTCCAGAGGAAAGTGACTCGCGCTATTCATCCATGTGTCACTCAGTCCCTTTTTAAAACTTTTATGCTAATCCAGTAAATAATTCACACAAGACCTGATGTGCCTACAAGCATTCCCCGAATGAGAGGGCTCGAGCACTAAACCTTGGCTGTGCACGCAAGTGTTAATGTGTGTACTTTGCTTAAAGGAGTCAGTTGGGTGACACACATTAGATATTTTTTTAAAGGTGTTTGGCCTACATGAGAGAACGTTGACTGAGAGAGAAACTCAGAAAGGGAAGTCTGGTACATCTAAAACCTGTCACGTTCAGTGCTCAGCTACAATTCAAATCTAATGTATGACTAACTTAGACATCTTAACCACACAGGAAGAAAGGCCATGAATACCCAAACCATGGTTTCTGCAGCAGTTTGACCACTCTGCCATAAATAGCAATGAGGAAAAAAAATTAATCTTGATGCTCAAACTAAGACATTCAATATTTTTTTGTAATGCATAGCTGATTTGCAATTGCTAATACAAAGTATTTGTTACTTTTGCTACATTTTTAACTAAATTAAAATACATATTGCTGCCTTCTGACATCTCAAGCTGCATGTCAGCAGATAAAGAAAAAAATCCAAAGCAAAACAAAACCAAACAAAAAAACATAGATGTCTTCAAAGGCACTGGAGGGTGGAGATCTTCCCATGTGCTGTCTCTGAGGGCAATGGAGTGTTATTATAATATGATAATGAATATGGATGAGAGCTCTCAGCTGACACCAAGTCAGGCTCCCATGGTACTCATATCAGTGCCCATCCTCATATCTGACAATGCAGTTATGGTGAAACAGAGCAGAACAACTGGGCTGCCCTGCCACTCTCCCTCATGCACTTCTTCCTCACCCTTGGCAGTTTGTCAGTGCCGGCCCCCACCTCATTCCCTGTCATGCAGCCCACACCCAGAGATACAGAGATGAAGACAAAGACACAAATGGTTACACAGGAATGGATGCACACACAAATGCACTTACACAAAAAAAGTCACTGCGTGCAAATTCACACATGGGTGAAATTCTGGAAATTAGATTTTGGACTATCTATCTCGCCTTTACATGTGTAAAAAAAAAAAATCAGTCTCTCACACTCCATTACATACATGTACAGAGACAGGGTTAAAGTCAGAAGTGGCCGTGAGTGGTTGAGCAACCATTCAGTAGGTATGAGGCTGGTCCTCTTGTATTATGTCTACTAAGGGAAGACAATTAGCTATATCCTCTCTGCAATCTCATTATGCTTCGTGTGGGAGGATCTGCA
The DNA here is from genome assembly GCA_015108515.1 of Hemichromis elongatus. NCBI lineage: Eukaryota > Metazoa > Chordata > Actinopteri > Cichliformes > Cichlidae > Hemichromis > Hemichromis elongatus. The sequence continues at coordinate 16,423 of VUQR01018114.1, read as the reverse complement.
GGACGCGGTCATCTGCCACTGGGACACATGGGATGAGCCCAGTCCGCCAGATTACATCAACACATCTCCAATTATGACTAGCAAGTAAAGGACTGAGCCACAAGGATGCTTAACATACATAATTATATTTTAATATATATAATTATATGAAATTAAAAGCAGGGGCAGTGATGATTTAATTAAAAAAAAAAAAAAAAAAAAAAAACCCAGGCTGTTCTGACACTTGAACAGACCACTCACACTGAAGTGCCTTGATTAATGAGCGTGTTTAAATGTCTGACTATCCTACTGGGGAATGTTTGTTTTGCGTGCTTACAACTGAGTATACGTGTCTTTCAACTCGAGCGCCTCTGATGATCATACGTCAAGTCAATGTCAGCTTCTGGATTTCACAGCTCGCTGACCTTCTGTGTCACGGGACTTAAGGGATCTCTGTGCTTTAGCAGAGAACACAGGCATCAGCTCCCTGAGTGACCAACAGGGGTGCAGGGTGTGCTTCCTCCCCTGTTACACAGCCCAGATAATACTGTGAATAGTCATGTGAAACACTAAGTAGGCTACATCCCATGGAAATTGCTTCTATATTTTTGAATAAAACATTCAATACTCTTTGAAACAGTATTCACAGACGAGAAAAAAAACACCTGAAGGAATAGTTGGCGTTTTTTTTTTTAAATAAACATTTTATCTACAAAACATGAGTATATGCTCTTTTGTGACAAAAAAGTAAGCATCACCCCTTTAGATATTGGCTTAAAGCCACCAAGCAAAGAGATGGGAAGTAAAGGGGAGGTAACAGGAGATCCTGGATGTCAGAGTTAGGAAAAGATAGGTTCCAGTAACTGTCTAATACAGGTCTAATCACTGGTTTCCAGTCTCAAACTCCCGATCCTTTTCATGTGACCCTTTTATTTTAAATAAATAAAATTGCAAAACATACTATTTTAATTGTCATCTAGCTTCAACTGTGTATCTAATCAGTCTGAGAAATACTAGTACAAAGTGATCAGGCTTTACTGGCTCAAAAACTGAGAAAATAGGTTAGAAAGGCCAGCAAGCAGAGAGAGGAAAGAAGAGACCTCCAGATTTTCTTTTCACAGTGCCAGCTGCTCTTAAATGGATTTATGTAGAGGTAGAACAGTAATGGCAGCTGCCCTCAGGGCATGACTGTAGATGGTGGGTGGAGAACAACGGCAGCCTGCTGCTTAAGCTGCTCAATATACTACATGTATGCTCTCCTATCTTAAAATTGGCCTGTGGCTGATTTACTGGAACTTGTGAAAAAACATTTTTTTTTTGCATTTGTTGGCTAAAAAGTCAATTTGATTACAGGATCAGCTTCACTGTTTCTGCTGTAGGTGAGACAGGACTGTTTTATGTCTGATGATTTCAGAAAGTTCACCTTCCCTTCTGCACGTTTAAAGGGTGTGTTCTGAGAATACGTATGGAGTAAATATAAGTTTGTCTCAGTCGTTTATCTGTATACCAAATACAATGCATTCAGTAAAATGTCGTAAGTAAGACATCACTTGGCCAGCTGATTAAACTTCATGCCGTAGGCATTCAACCTACTGTGTTTCTGTTTCTCTTTAAAATTTATTATTATTATAGTTATCATTGTTTTCCATTGTCCTTCAGTGTATGCTTGTCTGCACCAACTTGTGCATAAGTCTAGTAAAGATTAATATACAAGATGCCTTAACAGTGGTGAGTAAACATTTAGCTGACATTTGTCAAACCGTATTCATCCATATTAAGAAATAGACTGTAGGCAAGAGATCTATAACTATCTATCTAGAGCATAGGAGCAGTGTGCCCTTAAATGACACTAAAATGAAAAACAGACCTTCAGAAGGTTTTCACTACATAACTTGCAGAAATAGTTCCCTACCGTTGTGGCAGCTATGCTTCTGACATTTACCAACTAAATGGAAAATGGACCCTTGGTACAAGTGAGCCGGTTTACAGGCAGGTAAATAGGTGACAAGGTTGCCACCTACCAGATTAAGAAGAATGTACAGCGGCGATCTCGTTATTGTGTAATTATGCAATATAAAGGACCTGCCTGCTGAGATCAGGCCTTTTCAGAAATGATGGGAAGAAATTTTGAATTGTTTGGCTAGTGCTGAAGCATGCACAATAAACCTCGCTGTTCTCAGTGTCAAAATCTCTGTGTAAATGGTGAAAGTGGAATGACTTACGTTGAAAAAATGACACAAAACTCATCCACTGACTCAACAATGAGTTTTTCTTCCAAGAGCTTTTTGTGTTAGAGTGTGATGCTCCACCAGCCACTATTCAGTGTTAGTATTTTCCTTCATTAGTAGCTAGTTGTTTTTTCCAACAAATATTTACATAAAACTGGCACATAATCTTGCTTTGATATTTTTATTTAGTGCACACATTTTGTATATATACTATGGTATATTAGGGTAGCATCGCCCCATGTGTATGGTGGCCTAGCCTATCTCTATATATACACCCCTGTGTGTTAATTGTAAGCTGGGTTATGTTAAATTAGCCTTGGTTGGGTTCTTGTTTAGTCAGCTACTTCTTTACACAGCTTTGAGTTTTATTTATTTAGTTTTATTGACACTGTTAATCGTTTTCCATTCAATTAAACTAATAAAACAAAACCTTTGTCCTCGTGTTTTACTCCTTGGTGTTGTTCTTTAATAGTGCTTCGCTGCAGTTTAGCACATGTAGATTATTCTCATCATCTAAAGGAAAGAGGGTGAAACAGGAAGCGCATTCAGCTTACTAATAATTGTGCTCAAATTCTATTTATGCATCCAGGAAAAAACAACAACAACAAAAAAAAAACACTTGGGTCCGTGGGTTACACAAATCTGAACCTGGCTGCTGTTTTAACGCTGTTACCACTGACTTCTGCAACATTAATAAGGACCACATGCGAGAATTAAAAAAATCAAGCCTATTTCACTAGAAGCCTGCAATGAGATGCTTTTCTAAGCGTGTTGCCATCACATTGGTGTTTTAGTAGTATTATCGTGGTAGCATTATCACTTTGCAAGTGAAGCATTTTCCTTTTTTGTGTAAACATAACTGACAGGTTACAAATTGGTTTAAGCTGTTTTCGTGTTGCCCTGTAGTGCTGTTGCCAATATGTTGTGGTAAAAGCCTTGAACATCTTAAACAACTGAATAGCACTTTAGCATATCTACCTGGTATCTATTTCTATCTAACATGATGCAGTGGTGAAATGAGTTTAAATTAGCAACCATAGCCTTTGCCCCTCTTTTTTTTTTTTCACTGAAAGACCATTACTTTATTATAAACTAGAGGACGTGGAACTATAAATGATGTCATTTTTCTAGAGTTTCATCACCTATCTTAAGCGGAAATAGGAACACACACTGTGGCGGGCGTGGCCTGCGGTGGCGTGCGGGGAAGGCGGACGCACCTGCACGCCATCCGCAATCATGCCCGCCGCCTTAGGTATTTACACCAGGTCCTGTGAAGTTGTTGTTGTTGTTGTGTGTGGAGCTGGCAGCAGGAGAGCTGCAGCTCTGAAGGTGTGCAGCAACCGTGTCTATGTGTATGGATAAAGATGCTGAAAAGTGTGAAAGTGTCGTCGGGTCTGCCGTAGTTTATCACACACACAAATCACAATGTGAAGTTGGGGTTTGAAAGGTGTAACTTATAACATCACGTGAGATTTTGAATCATTGTGTTCTTCTATGGAAGCAAGAATAAGAGGTACAATAAAAAAACAACTCTTTTTACGGTTGTAGATTAAATAGGTAGTTGTAAATAAATCCTACTGGTTATTTTTTTAATTACTCTTTTCTGTTTATACAGACCCGCTTATTTGATAACTTGTGAAACTTGTTCAGTGTTGCTGACGTGTTAAAAACAGCAGATCAAAGGTCTAAACATTTCCTGTCACAGTATAGTAGTTCAGTAAGAGATCATTAGGAGAAAAATATCTAGCGAACTGATTTTACTCAGCTACTGTCTTGTTTTCTGCAGCCATTAAGACCCTCTGATCCTTCTGTTATGAAAAAACAAACCATTGTGTGATTTTATATTTTATTTACGTAACAAAGACAATATCACGTTTTATTCAAGTTAATAAGATTTAACGTGATTGAAGATGTCATGGATTAAATTTGAGGGAGAAAAAAGTTCCGCTCTGCGTTCACTTAGCTGTGTCTGATCTTTAACTGGAGAGGAGTGGGAGAGGGAGGGGAGACAAGAGCAGCGCAGCAGCGGGCAAGCCACCAGCCCCGAAACCCAGAAATAAAGCTTGTACGCAGATAATAAATGTTGGTAAACGACATGGCAGTATGCGGAGAACAACATGCCGCCCCGGGGATATAGGCGATAAGGCTGAAGTCGTCTGGGAACGCTACTGGAGACGGTGTAAAACTGAAGAAAACAACACTGGGAAAAAAGAAGGGGATTACACACAACAGTGACAATAAAACAACACTCATCGACAAGTGGTCTGCTTTGGTGCCGAGGGTGAAGTCCGAACATCCCCCCAGTCTCAAAAATACCGACAGGAAATATAGGTGAAGTGATATTCTGTTGGAAGTATTGTGACGGTGAATCTCAAGTAGTGTTTCTGCATGAACTCTAAACTCAGGAAACAATGAAGACATAGCGAGCAAGAACTCATCAAGTGTCTCGAAGCTGCTAGCTGTCCCGCTAGCGTTAGCTCGGCGATTTTTGCAGGGAGCGAATGCGAGGCAAAGCTAACGCCCGCTAGTGCAGCCAAGGAAGCTAAGTTAGCTGTTGGCTAACATTAGCCGGCTAGCTGAACGCGTTTTTGAGAAACTTTTGGTGTTGTTTCCCAGGAGCCCAAACACCGAGGGATTATTGTGAAAACAGAGGGGAAGGGCAGGTTCCCTTCTGGACTTTTTCCCCTCTACGTATTTTTCTACTATGATGGCAGCGGAGGTCAGCAGTGAGGATACGGGCTCGGTCGCAACAGGGACAGGGGTGGCAGGCGGAGGAGGCCCGGAGACGACGGCCCCTTTCCCATACTATCCCAAGCCGAGCAGAGTCCGAACCACTGATTTTGTGCAAGGGCCGGCACCAGCCACCCGACAGCATTCAAACACATCTCCGGACTCACTTTCGGAGATGAATATGATATATTCCTCCATGCCTAGTGGGGATATGACCGGACAAGTACTGCCCGCAGCAGGGAGTGGCGTAGCAGGAGGTGGACATTCAGTTTTTCAAGGAACAAGCTCAGGGACAGTGGGCGGCATGTGCTGCTCTCCAACTATGGAGGGTCCAGCTAGTCGGATCTCACCCACATCAACAGGCCCGGACGGGCCCACTGTCTTCCCACCACTTCCACCACCACCTCCTCCGCCTCCTAGCTGTGGGGGGCTCGGTGGTACTATGGATGAAAGCGACATGCAAGATGGGATGGAAATCGACGAAGAAGAGGTGACGTTCCCACTCTCTGCACCTCCCACTAACCAGTAAGTAAACCATAAGTTAAGTGACATCTATGACTTCCAGTAAATAGAAACACTTAAGCAATGTATTAATTATGATTGCCTTTTCATAGCCTTCCTGTTTTGCACTTGAGGTATATTTGGTAGATGTGGCTTTGAAATAATGCCAGTTTTCCAAGTCACATTACCTAAAATACATCTGTCGTGCGTTTGCATACCTGTATCCTAGAAAGCACTGAAATAACTGTGATCAAATTGAATTGGCAGGAGATTCAATATGAAATAGAACCCCTAGCAACACAATAGTAATGCCTGTTCATTATTTTTACAGAGATCTGATTCACTTATTGTAAATGCCCTTATAAACATTCTCACAATGGACTACGACATATCAATAATTGACTTTGACAGCTGTTGTCAGCATAGCCTCACTTCACAGGATCTCGCAAGTAGAACAAGTTTTATGTATATAGGCAGTAAACGCAATAATCAACAATGAGTAATACAATGTAAAAGTAACAAAAATGCTGTCAAAAACATGTGGGACAACTGGTAGTGCAAGCACTTTTGTTCAAGTTTATGTTGTTAGTCCTTCAGCTTTCCCTATTCTGCAGAGAAGTCATGATATGCAAAGAACTTCTTTGTGATGGAATGAAACTGGGCGGTCTAAAGCATTAAAAAATTGTCCACTGCAGCAGTTGTCCAGGCTTATTTGAGCTTTCTTGTTGTTTTTAGATTTCTTTCAAGTAAACTCGACTGTTGGTTTTACGTTTCCTGTTCCATGTAATCTTTCAGCTTAACATTCAACCTCTATGTAGTGTGATTAGCTTTGGGGAAGGTGCCATTGTTTTTATTTTTTATTTTTTTGGACGAGGGTGAGAAACTAATACTCAGGAGATGCACAAATACTTCCAAAGCACCTTTGTTTCATTAATTAAACAAAGTTTTTCTTGGTTTAGACTTGAGTTTTAGTCTGGCAAGAACCTTTGGCACTATTGGCTCAGATACATTAAAATTAATGCCTGTGCATTTGACAGAAATCTATGCACTTTTCTGTTATCTACTACTTATAGTAAAGTGCATAGTTCTCTGTAATGCTACATGGGAAGTAGAACATCATGTTTCTGCTTTGCTGCACAACTGTCTGCTTACAAACAATTTACAATGCTCTGAGAGAATGGCCGTTGTGTCTAAATATTTTGCCTGTGGTTGGAGTGAACTAAAACTGAAAACAAAGTATTTGCAAACCTTTTTTTTCTTTTCTTGTCTGCAGCTCAGTAAATTCTGCTTAAGCACTGTACTTTAGAAAGCATCTGACTAATTGTGGGTACTGTCATGAATTTATCAGGCATGCACAGAAACCCATGTTCAAACCTGCGTGTGTGCTGCTGATGTTGTAATAACCTAAATATAGCCCTTCCATTTGTTACAGTCTCATTAGAAAACTGCTGAGCTTTGTCATTTCTGGCCCTCATACTGTGAGATATGGAAGTGACTAGGCTTGGAGTGTGGATTCAGCTCTTATTTTAGAAGCCATTCTATATCTCGCTGTCAGATTACAGAGGAAGGGGAAGGGCAGCGTTTTACACGGTTGCCTGTTTTGGTAATGAATAACCTTAAATGGAATGAACATCACTTATGTCTATGCTCACACATATGCTGCTGCTTTGCAAGTTGTAGTTTTGCCCTGGAAATTCAGACTTCTTCACAGGTTCACCCTCGCACTCCAGTTTATCAGCTTGAAGGATTTTCACTGAGGCACTGGAACAATTACTACATGTTACAGGGGTGTTGGTTGATTTTCTTTGATTTTACTTGCTTTGTCATGTGTAACTTGAATTCAAATATTTATCTGCTACATTCACTATACCTCACATCAGTGCATAACTTTAGACCGGTGTAGAATACCCAGAATCATTCTGACTCGCACCAACACAGCCTCCAGTGTCTTTCTTAATCGAGTTGTGCAAGACACATACACAACACAAGCCTTTCCGCTATATTGGCTTTGTGGTTTGGTGAATTGTTTGTAGTGGTTGTGATTGCACCGGAAAGCTGGACCACATTTGGGTAGTATTATATTAGAATATTATATTAGAATTGTGTGGCAGAGTTTATTAGAATGAGGTTTATTTCCAAATTCAAAGTGAATGGATTTTTTTAAAAGAAAATTATAGTCTGCAAACATCTGATTAACATATTACAGTCACACATCAAATATACTACATGTGTGCGTTTTTACACGAGAACAATTGCGATCTTGTAAAGTTGGCCCAGTAAAGGCCGGGATCTCTCTTTCCCTCTGATTGTGCCACTGAACCACTGTTGATAGAAAAGGGCTGATGTGACGTCAGAGGTGCTGAGCAGTGCATCATGCCAAATCTATTAGGTGTGTAACAGCTCTGAAACAGATAGTATCTGAGATACAAGCGTCCAAGGTCTCAAATAAAGTTAGATGTATCACGCCTAGTTTTGTCCTTGGATCCAGGCATGTTTAGTAATCGTGCCTGCAGTCAAAAATAACTTCTACTTTTTAATTGTTATTATTCACCTCCCACTCCAACCATAACAATTAGTGTACCTCAAAACAAAGCAAAAATGCAGGCAGACTACTTAAACTGTGGTTTAAAAGTAAAGAGGGACATTGACAGCTTACTTCCTTATTCGCAGTGATTCTTGTTCATTTGATTATGTAGCAAGAAAAACTGTTGTAAACTGTAACAGTACAAAAACATTAATTGTTTGCATGAACCTTGGTTTTTAACATCCATCAGGGTTCTGTTTATTGTTCAGAAGATACAATTTGGAATAATCTCAAAAAGAAAAGGCAACAAGTATGAAATAACTTACTAAAACAGTTACTTAAAATCACCTAATTTCTTTAATTACTTATATAATCCAATCAAGTCTGCAGTGTACTTTAAGTTTTAAAAGTTGCACAAAATAATTCAGAATTTCTTCAATTTTGTTTCCCACAGTGTCGGCCCAGCTTGTCTATGACAGCTAATTGTTTTCCATGCTTGTAATAAATTAATTTCCTCTGTGACAGTAAAACACATTAGCAGAGCTTTCACATTCCCCTGCCAGTGCTGACAAGGGCTAAAGCCAGCTAGCCTGGATACATTAGGGCTACAAATAAGACTTGCAGGCTACAGTTAAAAAATATTATCTAAACAGGGTATTGTCTAGTTTCCTGTGTGCATGTATGTAGGTAAAAAGTGGAAGAGGGCTGCTTTCCCCCCCCCCCCCACAGGAGCATATTATAGACAATGTATTTGAAAATGTAATTGCAAAATGATGGACATGGTGTAGAGATGTATTAAATTGATTGATTTTGATATTATTTTAAAACGGGCTATTTGCCAGCCTGCAGTGCTTGAGCTGCTGTTTCATAAACCAAGAAACTGCCTCACTAAATAAAGAACAGATTAAACGGTTTCTATTTATGTACAAACCCATGGGCTTATACATTATTATATTAATAATGAATAATTTGCGATGGCCACGCAGTCTTAAAAGTTGGAATTAAGTCGGTCCTTCATGTTGAGCTTTATTAACATAGTGCTGCCTTTTTAATTTTCATTTTAGGGGTTGTCTTGCTTTTGTTTTTTACGATTTTTGCGCACAGTTTTTGTCCAGTCCATGGGTGAGATTTAGCTATCAGGCCCTATTTGATCACGTGTGGTCAAAAGCACTGTATGAATGTTTGAAAGAACTACACATAAATCCATAAATAAGCAATCCATTTACCACTTTAATTCTGACCAGTAATGTATTCATGTTCTTCAGCGTGATTCAGAACCCTGTACATAGTTTTTCTATTTATTCAGCTCAGAACATTGTGTTATTTATATAATATGGCTGTGATAAGAAGCTGATGATTAACAAAGATGCGGGAGTGAAGATGTCAGGTGGCCCCAGTAGTGTGTGTTCCTGCTACCTTTAGAAACCACTGGCCCAGAGCCTGAGCTTAAACAAACAGCACGTTGGGAAATGAGTCGTTGATTTTGAGTTTTCCACGAAGATTAGAGGGGATTTTAAGTCATAAAGGGTTTCCCACAGGAGGTTGTGGTAGGCGGAAGGAAGGGAAAAAAAATTGGAAACAAAACTTGGATTTGAAAATCTGTGGTTGTGTGAATGAGTTTACCAGATTTACCACTTGGCTGTGGAAACATGTCTGTAAGTTCACTGCTAATTTTGCAGCAACACTACCTAATTGGCCTTTGTGATGAAGGCTGTTACAGACAACGGATTTCTGATAAGCCACAAGGATTGATTGCATAGTTTAATTAGATTAGTCCCTGATGGAAGCTGTTCCCAGTGGTCAATATATTACAGCACTTTTATTACAAAGCAGTATTTGATTAATAACACCGTGACAATCGTTACACTCTTCAGCATGTTGTTTGCTGTGTGTGTGTAAATAATATATAGAATTATTAAGCTTTGATTGTTCGTTGCTCAACAAATATCCCCTCAGTCTTCTGAACCATTTTAACCAAGAATGATCACGCTTAGGGCTGGTTTGACTGATTTGCCCATTGATCCCGCTCAAACTTTTATTAGTATAATATCTGTCTTGTGCATTCATAAGAGAGTCTATAGTTTCCATATATTTCCAGCTTGCTATACATTGTTGTGCTATACTCTTCCAGCAGCCACGCTGCCCTGCCTTTTCTCACCCAGCATCCTGTTTTCAAGATTTCTGAACCATTCATTGTGGCCATAACAGGATCCTCTGAAGCATTTCAGTTGTGTTTGACAATGTGCAGGATTTCTGATTTGAATGACTTTTCTTTTTAACTAGGTTTGCTGATTGATGAATTAGGGAGTGAATGGAAAGTATTACATTGCTAGGTTAGGCTTTGGTATTATAGTACTACTGTCATGACTTCCTGTAATAATTTTTGCGGCATTGATGCCGTTGCAGTGAATGCTGAAGGAGCATGACATGACTCAAAGCTGCTGTTGCATGTTTCTGTTTTATTGATAGATACAATATCTTGTTGTATGTGTTCAAAGGTGGTTTTCTTGACTGTATTCTCGAACCTGTAGAAATCAAACACTCAGAGGAATTGTTGGGCTATTTGGGAATTAAGCTCATTATTACTGATGTAATCATGTTATTTCAAGGAAGCTGATTCACAGATGGACAGCTGAGGTATTGGCTAGAGTGACTGGGGACTAAGATGTTGGCTGGTTATCATTTAAACCGAGCAAGGCTAAGGATCTGAAGGTTTACTTTCCCATATCTTCATCTGTACAATTTCAGGTGTGCTGTCACCCTGGTTACAAGCATAGTATTTTACATCATCATTGTATTTTTTTCCACTTGCTAATTCCTGTTATGCAAAATGAGGTAAAAAAAGAAGAATCAAACATTTGATAAGGGACTTGTTGACCATGGAACTTAATCTTGTTTATTAGAAGCATCTGCATAATGAAATTAGAACTGTTGTCTGTCATCGTCAGCTCTACGACTTTCTTTCTATTCATCGTGGAAATTTGAACAAAAAATTGTAAGGAAATGATTAAAAGATCACATTTTGCACAGGAGATATTTGGATGGCTACACACTTGTGAGTACGCGCTTGTGTTTTGTGTAGGGTAAAAAGTTTTTGCGCACATATTAGTAAATGAAGGCCATTGACTGTGAACTCCTGAAAAGAAAATTCTATAATTTAGGATACTCCTTGAATTTCATGGCTGTACAAATAAAAGTTGTTGTCTATCAGTAATACCATGCTAGCATGTTAGGTTTTACTTTACTTCCACAAACATTTTTATTTATGCAGGTCAGATAACTTTGTTCATACTCACTGCTGTTGAATTTGTTGTTAAGCTTTGGTGCAGTGTTTTCTGGTTGCCATGTCCATATGGAAAATGGATGAGATGGTGCTGAGATGGTGCACCTAGTTTGCATGTGAAGCTCTGCAGGCGTAATGGCACGTATTTTCAATTAGCACAGGATGCACTCGTTCTGCTCAAACGTTTTACTGCTGCAGTTTGGGGGAAAAAAACAGACTTTTTGTAGATAAATTTAGCAAAAGAACACAATTTGGTTTATGCTTTATTTAAAAGAAGACTGCAGCAAATCAAGCGTGCGTCAGTCTTGGGTGTGAAACGTTACGGTGTGTTCGTGTGTGTGTGTGTTTTTTGCACAAAGTAACAAGCATAACCACGGCTTCAGCCTGATAAAATGTGTTTGCTAAATGAAAGTGAGAATCAACAGTGTTGTCTTTAAGAAAATGGCCTCTATGTTGCTAGTCTAGCAGCTGTTTTAAAACTAATTTTTCACAATTAGTCATCACTAAAGGTATTATATCAGTCCAGTTTTATCTGAAGATGATTTTAAAGGCTTAAGTTTGACTTTCATGGAAATAATTAATTTACCACGATAACTGAAAAGTAAGAAAAATGCCTGCCACATAAAATAAACCATGGGAGTGGTGGGGAAATTGAGCTAAGGCAGTGCTACTTTGTGCCATTTTTAAATCTTGCACTGCACTGTGGTGCAATGTTTAATTTAAGCCTTTAACAATTTAAGAAATAGATTATTCAGGATAGGGCTGAAGAATTTAGGGGAAAAAAACATATTTTTTTTATTAAATGAATCCTACAGTTTAATAATTTCACTTTCTAAAGTCAGCCTTGGATTCCGTACTTACAAAGTAATAGATTTTAAATATGAAATTTAATGAGAATTTATGATATGTTATGATAACACATCTTTCTATCTATTACTCTAATTTCTAAAGCAAGACACAGTCAGTTAATTAACCAAGCACTAATAGTAAAACAAAAAAATGCTGTGATACTGTGTACTTGTTATGGCTAAAGCCAGGTTTATTAAAACTATGTTAGAAGGGCAGTCCAGGTGACAAGGTTGTCCTATTTTTTTTTCTTTTATGGATTTTTTTTTTTTCCAGTGTTTGTATCCAGAATGCAAATGTGTGTTCATACAGTTAGCTTTATATGTGCAGCTATGCCACTCCCTACCCCTGCTGTTGCCCTGCTCGGAACACCAATCGCCAGCATGCTCATGATACATGGTTTTAAGAGAGAGAGGGAGAGAGAGACTAAGGGAGAGTAAGAGAATGAGAAAAGTCCGAGGATGAAGTGGGAGCAAAGACCACAGCATGACAGCAGCTGAAAGATTAAGTTTTGTTATTCTTTAGAACAGCTTCTAGAGGACCCAAGAAGCAGACAAAAGCACCCAGCTGTCACCAAAATAGGTTGTCGGTTACATGTATCCAAGTCCATCTGCATCTTTGTGCACTCCTGTTTATCTTTTTTCCATGGATATGGCTCATTAACACTTGCTACGGGAGATGGACGTAATAAGGCACCGAAAGGGTCACATCACCATGCTTGGTACGGATTTAATGCTACCGTTGGTCCGCTCTACACCTCAGAGCTTACAGTTTTTGCCTGGCCAGCAGCGCTGTCGGTGGAGTGGGTGCACCTTGTGAGAACACAGGACACAGGAGGGAGATGCAGCAGAGGGTAAACTCGGTGTAAGTGGGAGATCAAATCAGCCTGTAAATCTCATTTTTGCATTCACAGCTTCTTTGTTTTACCCTCTACTTCTTTACAGTTGTAGGAAACCCTTTTGAGCTTTTTTATTTATACAGGTTGAAAACGGGTTAATGTGAACAGGATGTCAACACGATAAATGAAGTATTAATTGTTACAGTTTTTCAGACATGGTGTAACGTATGTCTGCAAAACATCTTAACAATACATTAAGAAAATTCCCTGATGCTTAGCCCTGGTTGGGTCAGCTTAGGGCTGGCGTGCCACTAGTCTGGCAACTCTGGCAGAAACCCTGGAGTGACGCATTTTTTACATGATAAACACTCTGGCTGGGTACAGACAGCAGTGTTCCTGCAGCCTGTTTTCACACCAATCTGCTGTCTAAAAGTGGGAAGCTGCTGCCAGAAAGTCTTCTGCACTTAGCTTTGCTAACAACGATGCGAGAACTCACACGTGTAAGAGTCACTTACAATGTTGCATCTCCATAAGTTGTCAGTTTTACAAGCAGTATGCTCACGCTATAGAGCCTGCAGAGATAACATTTTTTCCACAACCACCATTTCGGACTCCACTAACCTGTTCATTTCCAGAAAGTGTCAATAACCGATAGCTATCAGAATACTTTAATAATCCCTACGGAAATGATCTTGTGTCCATAATCCAATGATCATGTCTCTGTTTTGTGTGTTTATTGAAGAAATTACACATGAAAAAAAGAGTTGTTTAACTTTTGAGCGTATGCGGTAGGTTTTCATGTCTTGAATTAATTTTAAGCCTGTTGTTTTCTAGCAATTGCAGTTACTTCATGATGGCAGCTTCACCACACTAATATACTGCACAAACACTTATTTTATAAACTGTTTTACTTGGAGAAGAATTTACTAGTTTATTAATTACTCTATATATAAGTGTAATTGATCAATACTATACCAATGCGCAGACCTAATGCATGGAAAGCTGATAAAGGTTATTATGTGCAATTGTATGGATATATGTGATATGCAGAGAAAGTTAATGAAGTGCATAAGCTCTATTTAGGAATACTGGAATCTTGCTTGTAAAAACTATGCTGTACAAGATGCCAACTACACAAAGTCTGTAGCTACTATGAGGTGCATTGCTAATGTACAGCCATGCACTATTTCTTTTCTTGATCCTGATGATGGCTGACAGTATGTCTGTTGAGATATTTGAGTCCAACTGTCAAGACGAAGGAAGATGAAGAATTGAGGCATAAGCTAGAGAGAAGGAGCTCCCAAAACTCCTTAATGAGAGACAGACTGGCACACAGAGAGACGATGTCTAACCCACTCAAGTCACAGTAATCTGTGCCTGTCCTGTTAGTCTTATTGCCCCTAGAGACTAGGCTTCAGCAGTCAGGAATATATATATATATATATATAATATATATATATATATATATAAAATATACACTCAGATTTAAATTCGCTGTACAGCATTTTTGACAAAGAAAAGTTACTGTGTAAATTCATACATAGTCTAGTGAAGCTTGTTAAATCCTTAAATTTTATTCTGTAGTTCCAGTGTGTCTTTGTTTAAAAAACGAAACATTTATGCTTGTATGATTTTGGTCAGAGTTTCTGTTGACCTCGTTTTGAGCTCAGATTTTTTTAGAGGCTGTATTTTTTTTAAATAGGGGCATGTCATGAATACACTGTTTTGTTTTTGTGTTGTTTTGTTTTTTTTTTTTTTAAAGAAACAATTCACTTTCTGGATGATGCACTTTGCCTTTATGATATAGACTGATTAAATTTGCTCAGATCAGTCCGTTGATGTGATTGTCAGTCATTTTCTTTATCCATTTTCATGTCTGTGAATGATTCCCTCTGTGGGTAGGATGGCAATATGGTTATGCTGTTATCGTGATCCAGTTGTCATGAGTTCAGTGCACATGAATGACCCAAACAATGCAAACACTATTTGTTGTTTATCCTCAGCTTTTTTATTCATATTGGTATTTAAAATTCCTGTATGGAACAACTGTTCCCCTTTTAATTAGACAAGGTTTTATCCATGCGTGCATGCTCATATTTTTTGTTCTGCATGCTGGAATGTTAAAGTATGATTAAGTGTTAATTTTGTGGGTTTTTCTAAAGATATTCATTAATAAACACGTTTTTTTTTAATCTATCCAAGTACTTATTTGAATTTGGGTAGAATATTTTTAAGGTTTCGGCCGTCAGCCCTGTATCGTGTCATCTTGCTCAACTCACTAGATTTAGGGATGGTAATGTGCAACAGTGCACAGTGATATTGTTCTTAAGTGCATTACACGGTTAGTTAAACTATCCATGTAACCTACCCAAGTAAATCACTTGTTTCCAAGCTTAGCTGGAGGGTTTATCTTGGCCTCCTGTATCATGATGGAGTGATAAAACAGGTCTCTGGTGTGAAGATACCATTCAAAATGCTGGTATGTGCTTGGTGACACTGTGGGAACATGGGTATTTGTGACCGAGTGGGGATACCCCACTATGTTATCATTACTGTAAAGTGTGGGAGTTGCTGGGCTACTGTGCAATATAATGAAAAGTCTGTTTTTAACATTAGTCCTTAGTCTCACACACACACATTTGGCCATGGAGCTGTAGTTGAAAAGGTAAATTCCTTATCTTGTGTTGAGCTAAAGCAAAACATCATTGGTGTTGCTTGATGTTCATGTTCTGACATGAAAGAGCATTCCTGAAGCTGATAGTAGTACTGTCTCATATCACCATTGCCGCGGCTTATTTATCTCAACACTTCTCCTTTTGTTTAACTATTTGCATCCCATGTCATCATGGAGGATATATAGTTTATACACAGAGCTGCAGGAGACCTGATCCAGTTAAATTGTTTTACTAAACCTAGATGCAAAAGAGCTTAATGTTTCACAAAAAGCCCCATACTTTATTATATTTTATCATGATTTTACTTGCAAATGTCCAGATTTTGTGACGTTACATAGACAGTAAATCAACTAGGCTACCTAAAAAGTGCAAAGTTCAGGACAGTATAAAACAAACCGACTGCATGGTGTACAGTGACGTGCGGTGAGGTTCATGGCTGGTGAGGCACTGACGTCATCGCAGTCAGATTTACAAACATATGAACCCTACAGAGTAGCTTAGTCACCATTTCATTGGCAACAGTTAACGTGTTTTGTTTAAAATTTCATATCGGCATTCTTTACATATACAAACTAGGATAGAAAAAAATAACTTAAAACCGTTATCGTCATACCTTTACTTATAAATGAAGTCCTGCTTCGATTGAAAGTCCAGTTTAGAAAATTCTTTCAGTTTAGATATGTAATCTTCCATTTTGAAAATAAGGCCAAGCAACAGGAAAAAATAACTGGATGGCTGCACTTCACTTGCTAACTGTTTATTGCTGTCACAGTGACAGCTGCAGAATAATAGAATTAGTGACAGTCACTAATTCTATTA